>VUQK01004822.1:20496-38461 GCA_015106715.1 Bujurquina vittata | reverse complement strand
CAAACCACCCCACCACCTATTTGAGGATGAACCTCCAAATTTTAATCCCCCCCCCCCCCCTCTTTCCCCTACAAATTTAAGATGAGTGGGCATCACATTCATTTTTTAGATTTGGTGGCATTGTACAACCCTGTACACAAAACTTTTCTTTTGAAACGTGTCTGTTTGAAGTGGATCGGTAACATATCCAGGAAGCGTAATTCTCTGCAGTGGTGAGGTTTTAAGGATTGTGGTTGCCTTTGTTTATTCCTCTGTGGGAAGTGTTTTGTCTAAGAAAGCAATTCTTCTTCTTAAGGCACTAGAAAGCATCCCGCAGCAGAGGGACCAAGAAAAATGGAGAGCAGTGTTGTTATTTCAGACTCAAGCTTGAAGGCACTTCTCTAATTTTTTTTTTTTGTTGTTGTTGTTGTTGTTCTTGACGGAAAATTCACAATTTTGCTTTCACAGTGTCACCATGAACTTCATTATCAGGAAGTATTCAAGTGCAGAGTTTAGAAGACAAGGAAAATGTTAAATTGCCGAAAAGGATTTTGTACATCAACCCTCTTGTTTTCCTATAACATGTTTTTTCCGCTCAAGTATGTAGTACTTTAAGCTTCCTCTTGAAATAGTGTTTTGTGCTTTATCTAAAGGAGGTGCAAGTTGTTTATTGATTCATCAGCATGTGAGGAATTCAGTTCTAACAGTTGCATAAAGACAATTTGTGAAAAAGGGGAAAACAATATTTTTCTTTTTCATTACAGAGACAGTTGCTGATTATTTTCTTCCTTCACTTGCGAGGAATGAATGAAAGTGTCTGTGGGAAGTTTAAACTGCTCAGTATTTATTAGTGTCTGCAGTTAATTAGTACATCAAGATAGCCGTCCATTAGCCGTCTACCCACTCACAAAGCAACAGCAAAGGACCAGAATAATCACTAAGTATTACAGCCCACACAGTGGAGGCTACTTGAAATTAATTTGACACCTATCCAAGGCTTGCAGCGTGAAAGGTTCTTGCAGATTTATAGCAGTGCAGAAAGTGGAATGTGGTTATTTTTTTCCTGAATCTTTTAAAACAAATGTTCAAATCCATAGTTTGTGGGAAAACCTGCCGCACGTACATGCTGTCTTTTAGTTTGAGTGTCTCTACACCTTGGCCACAAAAACGACCTCTGATTGGTTAGCTGGTAACGGTGTGCAATATGAGGGCAGGGATGCCATCTGTCCAGTCGTGAGATTTCCTCACTACTAAATATTCCACAGTCAACCGTTAGGGGTATTATAACAAAGTGGAAGTGACTGGGAATGACAGAAACTCAGTCATGAAGTGATAGCCCACGTAAAATCACAGAGCGCTGTCAGTTGATGCCGAGGGTCATAGTGCGTAGAGGTCACCAGCTTTCTGCAGAGTCAGTAGCTACAGACCTCCAAACTTCATGTGGTCTTCAGATTAGCTCAAGAACAGTGCACAGAGAGCTTCATGGAATGAGTTTCCATGGTGATGTAAGGCTTGGATACACCAAGCCTTACATCACCAAACACAATGCAAAGATGCAGTGGTGTAAAGCATGTCGCTAGTGGACTCCAGAGCAGTGGAGACGTGTTCTATGGAGTGACCAATCACAGTTCTCCAGGGGATGGCCCCTTCCTTTTCCAACATGACTGCACACCAGTGCACAAAGCAGCTCCATAAAGACATGATATGAGTCAGTTTGGTGTGGAAGAACTTGACTGGCCTGCACAGAGTCCTGACCTGAACCTGATAGAACACCTTTGGGATGAAATAGACGGAGACTGTGAGCCAGGCCTTCTCATCCAACATCAGTGTCTGACCTCACAAATGTGCTTCTGGAAGAATGGTCAAAAATTCCCATAAACACTCCTAAACCTGTGGAAAGCCTTCCCAGAAGAGTTGAAGCTGTTATAGCTGCAAAGGGTGGGCCGAAATCATATTAAACCCTGTCGATTAAGAACGGGATGTCATTCCAGTTCATATGCATGTGAAAGCAGGCGAGTGAATACTTTTGCTAATATAGTGTTTATAGTGGTTGTAGAGTCTATATGTATGACGTTTACACCATTAATACAATCTGTAAGTGTGGTAAATCCTTATGAATAGTATCTAAAATTACTTCAGATATTCAGAGTGACATTTTCCCCCCAAAAAAGTTTTCCAATATCTGTCCAAATTGGTGTTAAACTAAACCTATTCCTTCCATATACTGTAGATCATTTCTCGTATGCTCAAACCCAGGAGTTGGACCATTTTCTACGGCCTCTTATCGGATGTTACGGGACTTTAAATGCAATAACATATCAACTTCAAATCAAATCAGGATTTACAATAGTTTTATAAAACACTGTTACTAGGCAACAAGCCCCTAACCCAATCAAGGTGTCTGAATGCATTTGTTCAGAATATTAGCACTTCATTTACTTAAGGAAATTGCTACATGTCACCAGAAGGGGGGTTAATTATTCTCTCCTGCTGAAACCTAAGATAGACACACACACTGAAATTGAATTCATAGCAGGTTTCAGAGGATTGCGCGGCTTCAGCTCGTGTTCTCTGTAAGCCACAGTGAGGGGCTCGCGTAGTAATGCAGCCCTTACTGCCTAGAATATCACAGATTCACTTTCGTGCATCAATAGCCATTTTTGTGCTCGTGTGCAGTCACTACTGAGAAACATGATCTATGATCCAGAAGCCCTCTTTGATTTAAAGTAGGCTGAAGAACAATCTGTAATGCACCTCTGTAAAGACTGCATAAGACTACACTCCTAAGTACACACACACACACACACACACACACTTTCTTTATTTGAAGCCTAATAAATCCAGCAGACTGAGGTGACAACAGGGCTCAGGATGTGGATGCAGAGGAGGCTCGGCCATCAAACTCTTGTTTTCCTGTCTCTCACGGTCTCCTCCATATCTGTCCTCAACAGAGTGGACGCTGGATTCTGTTACCTCAGTGGACCCTTAGAGAGCTCAGTGTAGGAGAGCAAGCCAATCGGAACTGACAGCAGGTTTCTAACACCCCGTATCCCCACCTCTTGGTGCTGTGGCTGTTGTGCGCTGCTTCCCTTGGGGCCTGGTGTTATCTGTTTTGGAGGAAGGAGAGGGGAATAGTTTTGCGTTTTACAGAGCTCAAAACACCTGGGACCACTGTGCCTGCCGCCTATCGTGTTTTACTCCGTACAAGTTTCACAGGGCAAGATTGCTATGTGGAAATGCACCTGTCAAATGAAGCGGGACAAATAAACAGAAGAACGGCGGGCAGCTTCCCGTCCCTGCGAGCAGAAATACTGTAGTGGTACCAGATGTTTTAACTTCCACTTGATCACTTCAGCTCTGTTCATCTTATTGATTTTGTGTTTGTTAAATCTAGCTTGGTAGCTCGCTTGCTGCAGTCTCACCTAAGTATCACTGACTTGCCGTAAACACTTCTGATTTGCTGATATGTACACATTTGTGTTTAGATGCAAAAAGGATTTGTGAAAAAGTGTTGCATGTATATACAGCCATTGCTTCTTTGCTTGGAACAATAAAGTGCATGTAAAAGCGGGACAGATCCACCATTACCTAGCTCACTGGTTAGTGGAGTCCCTCAAGCTGAGCGTTTTTGCCACTGCCATCTTGGTTTTTTTTATAGTGAGACTATAAAAAAATCAAGGGGCACTGTGTTGTCGTATTGAAGTGATTTGTCAATCCTATCTACAGTAGTTTGTCCAAACCTGTGGCTGGTACTGTACATCCTCCGGGGCTTCACAAAATAAGTACTGCTGTGAAACTAGAAACTGATCCAAAGATCTCATTGGGAAAATACTGAAGTTACAGATCAAGGGAGCTGAAGCGTAATTTTCCTATGGATGTCGGTTCAGCCAGAATTATTTTTGCAATCATAGGAGTCTCCCCTGATGGCCATTCGAAATGATGTTATTTTAAGGCATTTCCACATTAGCTTCGCTTTTTAGATCTGGAAGGTCTGAAAGGTCTGGGTCAAAGTACGTGTTTGATTGTATAACTCTATAAGCGATGGCTTGTTAGACTAGTCAAATTAGTGTGTTGATTTACTTATTTTTGAGTTATTTAATAACTCATCTTTTAAAATCGTCCCTTTATTTGTTTGTGTGCTGACATTCAATCAACATTTTAATGTTTGAGAAGTTTCTCTACCCCTTGTTAGGATAAAAAGAAAATCAGGTTTAGGTGCCTCAGGGGTGTTCTTTTGGTCTCAGTGCCAAACACAGGTAACAAACACGACACATCAAAAGCACACCTGATTTACTCGATTTACTCATCATAGTCACAAAGAAAAGGGTTGCTGAACTGAGTTGAAAGGTTTGGATCACACGCATTCAGTATCGAAACTGCCTGTGGTCAAAGCTTGGTCTTTTATGATTATTCAGAACCTTGTGCAACCATCTTTAGCAGCAATAACTTAAAATCATTGTTTTCTACATGGCTTTCTCAGTTTCTCACATCGTTGTTAAAGTCTTCTTTACATCATTTCTTTCAATCAGGTTGAGTCAACTGGGCCAAATCAACACCTTGATTCTTTTCTTTTTCTGACGTTCGTTGTAGATTTATTTATTTTATTTTATTTTTTTGCCGTTGTGTTTGAACTCATCGATCCGTTGCAACTGACCCAATTCAGGCCAAGCTCCTAGCTGTCAGGCAGATGGTTTCAGATTCGACTCTAGAATACTTTGATATACAGAGGAGTTAATGATTGACTCAGTGACTGCAAGGTTCCTGTGGCTGCAATTCAAGCCTAAATCATCACCCCTCGACCACCGTGCTTCACATTTGGTATGAGCCAAATTTGTGCCAAATGCTGTGTTTGGTTTTTGCCGAGCATGCCACTGTGCATGATGACCAAACATCTCCACACTGGTCTCATTGTCCAACATTATTCCAGAATAATGATTCCAGAAGATGTAATTTTGCAAACCTAAGCTGCCGTGCTATATTTAGTGAAAAAAGAGCTATTAAATCAGGAAGGGACATATGCTAAGGGCCTGAGAAACAAAGTTATTCAAGAAATGAGAAAAGCTAAATCTCATTTTTATATTAATATAGTGGATGCTGCGAAAGGGCATAGTAAGATTATGTGGCACCATATTAATACTTTAATGAGAAAGAAAACAACTTCTTTGGGATATATTCAGCTTAAAATTGAGGGGGAACTAATTGACAATAAGCCTAAGATTACTGTTATTTTTAACGATTTTTTCCTTGATTCTGTGCATGAATTAACTAAGAATTTTAATGATGGTGAAGTTGACAGTGTTCCTGTAATAATGGCAAATAAGACTTTTGATCTGTCCTCAACAACCAACACAGAAATGAGTAAAATTATAAGCTCCTTAAAAAGTTTAAAATGCGGGGATGTTTTTCAACTCGATTCTATATTTATTTAAAAAATATTGTAATATTATGGTTTTACCTATAGCTCCATTAATCTCTTACTTGAAAAAATACTTTTCCTAATACATGGAAACAGGCAATTATTAACCCTATCTTTAAGAATGGGGGCCGTCATGAAATCAGTCATTCTAGGCCTGTTAGCATTATCAGTACCAGTAATATCCAAGGTTGCTGGGAAGGTTGTAGTCAAGCAATTGACAACTTACCTAGATACCAGCAACTATGGCCTACATCATTCCAATTTGGTTTCCGATCCAACCACTCCACTGAAACTGCTGCACTGTCTTCAATGTCTTCATATCTCTCTGATTGGTCACAATGTGTTAAAGTAGATAATATGTTGTCCGATAATGCTAAGTGCTCGTTGGGTGTTCCCCAAGGTTGTGTGTTAGGCCCTCTGTTGTTTAGTCTCTATATTAAGTGTGTCACAGCTCTAAATAAATTAGAGTTAATTAAGGGTTTCTCTTGGCAACCCATTCAAACAAACCATACTTGTTCAGTCTTTTTCTAATTGTCCTATCATGAACCTTAACGTTAAACATGCTAACTGAGGCTTGTAGAGTCTGAGATGGAGCTCTTGGGATGAAACATCTCTGAGCATTGTACGGTCTGACCTTAGGGTGAATTTGATGGGCCATCTGCTCCTGGTGGCATTGTGGCAAACCAGCAAACTGCCTAACTGCTTTTAGAGAGGTGCTCACACTTGCTAATGATCACTTAAACAAGTCCATTTGATTAGTAGCACCTGGCTGCTACTTACTTCCTATGGAAGTAATAATGGTATTCTTAGTTTTTCACACGGCCGTGATATACACAGTGTGTGTGGTGATATATTGTGAGATTTACACCCTTACCCTTACATGTACACACACACGTCTTTTTAACAAATGTTTTTCGTGTGTGTTTTTTGGGGATGTAGACCTCCGGAGGTCTACAATAATTGTTCTTACTACAAATCTAAGTCTTCTAGTTACAAAGTAAACCGAGTTGTGAAGGGGAAAAGAAACAGTACCACTGGAAAAATGTATTAAAGCAACATAATGCTGAACAGCCCATTTAAGTGACACAAACTGCTGGTTGTAATGCACAGCAGGGGAATGTGCCCAAATGTCTCTCCCATTCATAAGCAAACACTTATTTCACAATGACATGCTGCTACAGACAGTAGCTCAGCATAAAATGTACATTCTCAACATCTGCCGAATCAGACTAATAAATACTTTGCTGAGTGTCATTCATTAAATTAATTGTATGGCTATGAAACTTGTACATTATATGTGTGCTTTTTTTTCCCTGTACTCTTAGCTACAATCAGTCTTTTCTGCAAACTACACCACTACATCACCTTTTCATGTAGTTCAAAGACCAGTGTGCGCCACAGTCCTTTCATGCATTAAAATGCCAGCAGCGGCATGTTGCATTACTGTACCATCATTCAAAGCGCAGACATAAGAGTCAAGGTGAGAAATGAATTCAAATGTGTGCCATATGTGGAGTGCGTCTCTGCCCAGAAACCAGACATCCAGTTTTATCTTTAGCTGCCTTCACCTCAGCCAGGCTTTGTGAGCGCAAGAAGAAAAAGGAGATGTGAACTTGACTTTGATAGAAGTCAGGGTACACAAAAGAATATGATGCTCTATTTTTGCGCGCTGCCTCTGAATACCAAAAATACAGCTTGTAGTGTGAGAAGTAAATGCCGGGCCACCAGCTGCCGAGGTTCATAAGCTGGCAGTGAGTAGTCCGTAAAACACGGACTTCCGAGTGTCCTGGCCGAGCCTGTTATGAGGGGTGACGGTGATGGGATGTTCTTCCAGCCCACTGCTCACATGTTTTCATGCTTTGAAGGGGTGAGGAGACTCGCCGTTGTTGTCACTGTCAGTGTTAATAGTGATATGCTTTATGCACACATAACCAAACAAGGAACAGATCGACTCTACAACTCGCCGTGTGTGCACCCAATGGTTTCCTTAAGCCTTTCAGAGTGCACACACACGTATCGTATGGAGTTTGGGGAGGGACACAATTGAAATTCAGGCCTGGTTCTTCACTAACCCTCCAGCCGTTGCAGTCCTGGCCTTGGATGATTTTGCTGAGTTTCACGTTCTTGTTTGAGATTTATTATCTCCTACTCTGGCTGGTATTTTATGGTTTAATGACCAGCAATCGCTCCCATCATCAGGGTCAGTTACAATTACATCCACTTTGCTGCCGCTCTAGCAAATGCAACTTACTGTACTTTACTGCCTCTGGGAGCTTTTTGGGTTTAGAATTGCAGGTGTCGCAAAATTTGCTGTGAAATTTAAAAACAAAGATTAAAATTCAGATACCTGAGCCCCCGAAATATTTCATCTAACAACCTGTCCCTGTTTATTAGCTGTTTGGATTTGGCCTCGACTCAGTAAAAGAGGCACTTGAACTCGCTGCTGAATGATATTAAAAGTTGGAACAAAACAAGAGGATCAGCCGCTAAATATCAAAAGGTCCTACTTCATCATATTCTATGAATTAAACCGTGCTTTTAAGTAATGCAAGCATTCTTCCAACTCTTAGTTGATTCATTTAGTTTTTATGTTTGACCTTGTCAACTGTGGCCATGGGTTTATGTTAATATTTAAAGGCTCCATATTTAATTGAGCAAAGGCACAGTAGTGGGTCTTGGTAGATCTTGGCATATCCTTTTTTTTCAACAAAAAAAAAAATCACTCTGGCTCTTGTTTAGTGACTTTGAAAGCGGTCGTTTCTCTGAAAGACTTGCTTATGTGTTACTCCATCTGTGCTCTCTGGAACACACACATTCACATTCAGCAGTTCAAATTGCTAACACTCTTCCAGCAGCTGGGACTGTCCAATACGGAACAGTTTTTTTTGATAAATCCCTGCGCTGCTCATCACTCCTCACCTGTCTCACCTTTGCTGCTTCTTATTCCCACTCCCCCCCTCTCTCCCCTTTGCTGCTTCTTATTCCCACTCCCCCCCTCTCTCCACTTCCTTCATCACTTCCTCTCTTCTCTAATGCATCCCGTATTTTCCCCCTTTCCCTTCTTGTGACACCCGACACCAGACCAATCATGTCCTATACCAATATATTTACAAAATTTATTTGTTAAGGAAGAAGCCAATGGGGGCTTGAATAATGAGTCAGTCCTGGTTTGCACCGATTTCCTCCTGTGACGGCCAAGCTTTAGGTTAACCTTTTATAGGACTCTCATTGAAATATTGAGTTATTGGACGACATATTGGAGGACATGCTTTTGTGACTTTTTCATCTTCATGTAGAAACTACCATATTTGGGTTCCTTGCCTTTAAGTGTTTAAAAAAAAAATCCAAGTTCACAATATACTGAGTGAAACATGCATTTTAGAACAACAGATTGATTACATCACCACTTTTTAGAGCATTACAACATGCGCAATAATCCATATGATGCTTCTGAAGCAGCCCAGAAGCTTCTAAAGGGTTAAGAAGTGGAATATTCTGGAAAGGCCGCATCAATCACCGGATCGCAACCGGATCAAGAATCTCATTTGCTGAACAGCCAAACAAACAGGCGAAGACAGCAAAGGCATGGCAAATCACCACAAAAGGAGGAAACCCGTGCTTGTTCACAGCACGGACATTCAGTTTCCAGGCTTCCAGTACTATTTTGGTTTGTTTTATGATTGTTTCTGCTGATTTAGTCTGAGATGTATTTAAAAAGTAATGCAGTGTTTTTGTTCGACACCTCAAATTAAAGCTGAGAGTCTGCTACTGTATGTGAACCTACATTGGTCGTGTAAGCGCAACTTGAATATGTTTTGGTAAAATGCTGAAATAACAAAAAATGATTTGAGTTGTTTTAAAGAGAAAAAAAAATCCCAAAATAGCAAATAAGTGGTGCAATTCTAAAATGAAATGCCCACCAGAAACACATGAAAGCTGCTCTATCTCGCTTTGAAGGAACAGCTCGACTATTTTGTCCGTCTCAGAGTCAGATGTAAAGATCAATATAAATTTCAATGTTCGAGTGTCTTGTACAGACGCAGGATAGCTGTGCTTCTTTTTAGCATGAGATGAGTAAGACCCTTTTTTTTTTCCTCTTCTTCTTTTGAAAGCTTCCTGTTGTTCTCACCTCCCTGAGGTGGTTTCTCAACCATTTTGCTGCCAGCACACTGAGATATTGCCAAGTCAGTTTAAATCTGGCAGTTAAAATATCGTGGATACTGTATGTCTAATTGTGGTTGCAAGGGGTTTTTTTTCCCTTAAAACTGCCCTTGCAGTCTTTTATGATATATAGAGCATGCACTGAAAGAGGAAATTTATATAAACTGACTCATGCGAGCGTTTATTTGGAAATTCACACTGGCTACAGAGACAGCATGTGAAGGGAGTTGGGTGTATTTTTACTTACACGGCATTTGAAGATCATTGTAGGCGATCCTTAAACCTTCAGTTGAGAGCTGGAATCAGTATCAGCGGTGAGCTAGTGATTACCTATGACTGATCTGTGCTCAGCGGCAGGTGGGAAATATTTGCTGAAACATTTTCTGTTTGTATTTTTTTTTTTTTATAATAGTCTGTGTTCAGTAGCCACCCGCGCAGCAGCTACTCTGTAGCTTTAAGGTTGCACCAGCATGACTCCATAAAAGAAGACACCTCTGCAGGGTGAGGTGTGTAAACAACACAGCTACAGCGGCAGCATTTGTATGCGCAAGATATAACAATATTTGGTTTATGATAATCATACACACAAAGCCTGAAAGAAATATTAAGTGATATTTGAAGGAGGAAAAGAAAGGGTGTTGAATAATAATAATGATAGGTAATAGTTCATCTTTAATAGTTTGCACTTTTTTACTGTATATTACAATTCATACGATGTATGTTGCAGTTGTGTAATTGCAACTAATGATGCTTGTGCTACTCTTTTACTCTGAGAGAGAGAGAGATCAGTGTCAGCGTGTAGCTCTATATCCACTGTAGTGACTTCACAAATCAATGCTGTCCTGCAGGGGACTGCTGGCTGCATGATGATGCCCCACCTTTTGATTTTCTGTTAAACTAAATGAACATAAAAAGAAATATCTTAACAATCATTATGGATCATGACAACATTATTGGGCTCATATCCAAAACTTGGAGCTTATCCCAGCTGTCATAGGGTGAGGAAACCATACCTGGAGAAACACCACACAGACATGGGGAGAACATGCAAACTCCACACAGAAAGGCCCAGGCCAAAGTGGATTCGAACCCAGACCTTCTGGCTGTGAGGCAAAAGTGCTAGCCACCAAGCCACCATGCTCCCCGGCTTGCCATCATATGAGCGTAGATTATCCTCGGTTTCTCAGATGGCAGTGGCTAATTTGCAAGGCTCAAGGCTCCAAAAACACAGCTTCTCAAAGCGACAGGTGACCTCACTGTGATTTAGCAGCAACACCAGTGGGGGTAATAGGGGAGCCTTTTCTTTCTATGCAAAGTTTTCTAGCAATGTAATTTCCTCCTGTGGCAGGGGTGGGCAATTAATTTTCCCAAGAAGCCACATGAGAAATTGCGTCCGTTGTGGAGGGCTGCAGCAATAAGCTCATAAAGAGATAATATTAATTATCTATTAATAATAAGTAAAACTGAATTCACCTTGTTGGTATGACCCTGAACAACACTCCCAGTTTCTCATGTGGTCTCCTTGGGAAAATTAACTGCCCACCCCTGTTCTATGGCAAGCAGGTGTTTGAATGAGGACATTTAGTTGGCATAGCAAGTGGGCAGGATCAGACCTGTTGGCTGCACTTTCTGTCAGAAAATTAATACAAATGTGATGCACATTTTTCTTTGGTTCCTGCCGGCAAGAAAGCAAGACTGAGACCAAATAGCTCAGTGATGCTGAAGCAGCCATGAATAAACAGCCTTTATTGAACTCTGGATTTTTTATATTACTTACTATAACTGGATGTGCCAAATATTGTCTTTCATGCGTTCTCCATGCCTCTCAGTTTAGAGCTTTTGAAATTGTCAGCGGTGTCATTTTCTTTTCCTCTCCTTGTTTACTGTTTATCCTCCAGTTAAGTTTCCAATACTGTTAGAGACAGTTGGATTTATGGTAAATCTTTGAGTACAAGACAGAGAGAGTTTCTTTTCCCCTTAGGTATCAGTAACCTAGTATGCACATCAGTTGATCCATGAAATGACACTGACATGAGGTTCAAAACAGCAAAGATGTGGGTGCCAGAAACCTGACTCTCATGGGATACTGGAATACGACAGCATGCTGCCTGTCGCAGGCAATAGTTGTCATTGCAGAGGAGATGACATCTGCATTCAGCGGCAAGCTTTATTCATCGTTCCCCTCTTTATTTAGCTTCCCAAGCCCAACGAGTTGGAGGGCTGGATAGGGCAGGATCCTCATCAGCCTTTAACTGGAGGCACAATTGGCTGGCTCATTTGGCAAAGCAAGGCAATTAGAGTAGCCGGGTGAGGAGACAGAAAAGGAAGAGGGGAGAGAACAAGATGAAGACAAAGGAGAGCGAAGAGAAGAGTCTGAGGATAGAGGGAACTGGAGCGGAGTGATTTAAATGGAGCCTGGGGAAATACATTAAGGTGGGGTTGACACGAGGACAGGTCGGCAAGTATTAGAGCCAGGCATGAAGAGGTGAACGCAGTAGGACTGGAATGATTACATGCTCAATGTGACGTGAGATTATTTTCTTCACTCTCTGCTTTTTGTGTTTGGTTCACAGGAGGACATTTGACATGTGTTCCCAAAGCAAATAAAAATACTGATTTATGGCATTGATAAAAGAATAAACTGCACAAGAGAGGTGAAGAAGAGAGGGCAGGCAGGGTGGAGCGAGTGGAAACAAGTGTCAGGGGTGATTTGTGACAGAAGGATAGTAGGAAGCATGAAAGGGAAGGTTTACAAGACGGTAGTGAGACCTGCAGGTATGTATAGATTGGAGACAGTGGCACTAACAAAAAGACGGGAGGCCGAGTGGAAGATGCAAAGATTTTCATTGGGAGTGACCAGAATAGAGCAGATTAGAAATGAATACATCAGAGGGACAGCTCAGTTTGAGCATTGTGGAGATGTTAAAGAGGCAAGACTGAGATGGTTTGGACGTGTGCAGAAGGGGGACCGTGGATATAGTTGGCAAAGGATGTTGAATATGGAGACAGGAGGAAAAGAGGAAGACCACAGAGAAGTGTAACAGAAGAGGATGCAAAGGATAGGGTGATGAAGGTGGATGATCCATAGTCACATCCATAATCAATCACAGCCAGAGGGTCTCTCTCTGTGCCCGTGTGGGTTCTGTTCTGTGCCATTCCTCCCATAGTGTGCTGCAAACGGTCACAAAAATTCACAGTTGTGTAATTGAGTTCAAAATAAAGGTAGAGTTCAAAGATGGGCGTGGTCCAACCATAAGCACTGGCTATAATAATGTATTAATGACTCATTGGACAGAAAGTCAGCACGCTGACAGGATGTGATCTCATTGTAAGATGGGCCGTATTCCTTCCTGTGCTTTTAAACTAAAAGCCCTTTGGAAATCAATTCCTGCTTCTCAACCAGCATTTCTTGTCAGGTTATTTGTCCTTCCCAAAACCGCTGCGTTGATCTTGATCCATCAGAACATTTGAAAGGAATCATGGTTTCCCCGTTTTCTTATCAGTCACTCTGGTCAGACAGTCTGCTACACAATAGCCTCTGTTTTGTGCCAAACAAGTTAGTAATGCAATTTTTCTGTGATTTGTTTTCTCTGGGAACTTGAATAGTCCTACTGTCTGGCTTTTTGTTTGTTTGCTGGGTTTAGGTGGTTTGGCACCGTTTCAAGTAGTGTCCTTTGGCGTTTCATCTCTTTCAGCCTCACTTACTGTCAGCCAGTCCAATATCTCTGTTTTTGGCTTCAGCGTGTCTCCTGTCTAACTTGCTAAGACTTTAAAACTTGTCTTGCTATAAGGAAGACAACAGTAACTCACTGACTCAAGATTGTTAAACTTAAGCCTCTTGGTGATATTTTCTGAGTCTCCAATAAAGTATACACTCTGTGAGTGTAGATTTTTTTCTCTTCAGTGTATCTCCTTTCATTCAGTGTGTCTTCATTAGTTACATCTTGCTAATACTGTAACTGCCTTATGTCTTCATGGCATAGATTCAACAAAGTGCTGGAACCATTCCTCAGAGATTCTGATCCATATTGACCTGATAGCGTCACACAGCTGCTGCAGATTTGTCAGTTGAGAATCTCTCATTCCACCACATCCCAAAGGTGCTCTATTGGATTGAGATCCGGTAACTGTGGAGCCCATTTTAGTGCAGCGAAATCATTGTCAGCGTCAAGAAACCGGTCTGAGATGACTTGAGCTTTGTGACATGACATGCTTTCCTGCAGGAAGCAGCCATCAGAACATGCATATAGTGGGTCATAAAGGGATGCAATAATGCACAGGTAGGCTGTGGTGTTAAACAATACTGAGTTGGTCCTAAGGGGTCCAAAGTATGCCAAGAAAATAGCCCAAGCCATTATACCGTCACCAGTTTGATCCCTGGGATCTAACCGGTGTTGCGCCACGCTGAGAATTTTACCAGTTTGCTAGCTGAGCACGTGAACCGTATGAGATAGCTGGTTTAACAGTTGAAGCACTCACAGTAACAGTATCAAGAAAAGAAAAACCTCTAGAATATTGTGTTTGCGATGTCTTTGGGTCTTGGACTTTGGATTGAAGTCACTCGGGTAACTAGTAACAAATAAAACTCTGGATCCAGACAAAATGCTGACTTCACTGCGCAGGGAGAAATCGACATCCATGTTATCCAAATAACTTGCAAATGTTGGCCAATGTTTTTGTGTGCGTGGCACATCGGTGCAGCAGGAGCCATTCACTGTGTAGAGGAAGAACTTTGTCATTTCACGACAGATTTTTTTCATAGGCCATGTTGCAGCTGCTGGGTCAGCCGTGCTATTGTGCTTATTACATGAAGACACCTTCGGTTGTATAAAGGATTAATTAAACACTTGCAAGTTGGAATTGGCTGTGTACTGAAGCAAGACTGTGAAGGTAAATGGAGAGTAAAAGTGAGCGTGGTGTGAACAGGCTGGGTCTTCCTGTACCGCAATGTTTTATTGACAGAGTTTAAAATTGTTTCGCCTTTATTTTCACTTGAAATTTTTTTTTTTTTCCCAGAATCAAAGAAAAATGTTTGTTCTTCAACGCCGAGCTCGCCATTGTTATTCTTCGTGCTTGACGGTATTCAGTATTCAAAGGAGAGAAACTGATATTTCATTGATTTTCAAAAGTGCTCAACCTGACATTTATGGAGAATCTTCTTGAAATTAATCTGGCATCTCTGTTTCTGCTCTTTGGTGAAAGGGCAAAGGATTGAGAGTGCACAGAAAGATGGATGGAGAAGTTATATAAACTGCACAGAAATAATACAATTTTCATCAGCTTTAACTGCCACAGGGAAGCAGCCCCCTCAAATCCTCAACTTTCAATAACAGCTGCAGCACTATTTTACTCATACAGCAGCTGTATGAGATCCTGAGATGAAACATCCAAATTAAATGGAGGTATATACGGAAGGAAAACAAGCATATACTTACTTAAAAACATGTGCTACATATAGGATTTTAGAATCAGTTAATCAATGGCAACTTTCAGGCTAAGACCTTTGTGTAATTATCACAAACACACAAGTTCATCCTCTTGTAGATTGCCAGCCTACACCCTGTGTTTTCTGCTTTTTCTGCTCTCAGGTCAGGTTTTGTGGAAATTCCTCTGGATTGCTTTTAGAGAGTGACGGCGAAAGAGAGATTGATTTGCAGCAGTAAGGAAAATGGTGCTCTTCTTTAACTGCAAACTGGGCTAAATTTATCAGGGGCTTTTGTTCCCTCCACCTTCACTGCCAGAAGGTGGAGGGAACAAAAGGCCAATGGGGAAGTAAAGTCTTCAGTAAAGACAAAGAGCCCCCCCCACCCCCCCCAGAGCAATAAAGGCGAAGAGGGAGAAAGACATGTTTGTCAGAGAGGTAGAAACTGCATCTGTGGCAAACTGAGAATTATTTTCTTATTTTTCGTAATGGCGTTTTAAAGAAGTACCTTTTTTTTGCATATTCTTTTAATCAATACATATAATAGAACATTGTTTTAAGTGACTTTTAGTAATGTCAAATACAGCTCGAAGCTGATGCTTTTGAGGGAAAAGATGTTGACAGCAAGCTACTGTACTGCACGTGCAATTTGGTCCAGTCCATAACTCATAACTCATCTGAGCAAAATCGTGTTGCAGTCAGTCTCACCACCTCATTTGCTCATTTGAGGTCACTGCACTGGTTGTGTCATGCTGCAACTGTGACGCCACCGCAGCCCAGTCACCGATTCAACCAGACTCACTGCATTCCAAACAAAAAAACTTTTTTTTTCTCTCAAAGTTTTCTCCTCAAAGTTAAAATTTTAGAGCTCCTGCAGCATAATCTGGAAATCTGAGATCCTGAGCTCATATCAATGGAATGATGGTAAAGGCTACCGCGTGCACCAGGTTACAGCGACTACAAACCTGCTGTAAGAAATTGCAAAAAAACAAAAAAAAAAAGAGCTGAAGTTTTGTCAGTACTCAAGAAAGAAGCTGCATTTGGATGAGATGGACAATGCAGGTTATGAACCTGCTCAGCAAGAGTAATTTGCTGTACTTTAGCACATTTTACAATAATACGGTAAAACTGTTAATACAGATTACACTAGGAACTCTTACACATCAGTATAATAGTTAATAAAACAGCTGTATTATTTAATAAACTTACATTCAATATTTTTTGCAGTATCAATACGGTAGATACACTGTAAACCAACACATTTCAATTTCCAGCTTTAGGGCCAGAATTTTCTGTGTTACAAATCATGTTTCATTTAATTCATTTCATTTTTCTACTGTTTTATCAGTGTTCTTTATACCGGCTTCTTAGCACATTCTTATTGACTAGACCTAAAGTTTGCATATTATAAATATCCAAGCAGCTGGATGACCCTAACCTAAAGCTTAGAGAAATGGGTTTAAGCCCACAACTGCTGAAGAAGAGTGAATGAGCTGAGTTTCCCTTGAGCAAGGCAATAAGACTGTTAGCAGAACTGCCTCTGGCTATATTGGGAAGCTGCCAGTTGTTGTGGAGGCCTGTTTGTAAAAAAAAAGCAACTGCTTGTGTGTAAGACTAAGACTGTTAAAAATTGAATTTACTTTAAAAAAAAAAATAATAATCAAAATTTACACCTGGAGCCCTGTCTGCTGAAGAGCCGCAGGCTTTTGTGGCATAAATCTTCTGCGTATCTTCGCAGCAAAAATCTCACTGTGATCTAGATAATTTGATCCATTATGCATGAATGTTGATAACACAATGCATATCAGAGGAAAGGTATGGTGGCGTTCTTTAGAGATAGCGGTACACAATCACACTATTTGCATTCTAATGAGACACCCAAAGGGACTCATCCAAAACAACCTGTATACTGTATGAGAGAACTGCTTTGTACCTAATTAACTTTAAAGTTAGAAGTTATGGATTGTTTCTAACCTTCCAACAATCCATAAAACTAATTTGCAGGCAGCTGCAATAGAGGTGATCTTTTATAGCCAGGCGTCTCCATGCAAATTTACTTTTTTCTCCGATATATATATATACACACGGATTTTGTTATTGGAATGTAATGTTTGTGCATTTATCTGGGCTGTGCACTAAGTGTGAATCGTACGAGTCCAATTTTATTATCCAGTTCATAGAAGTCCATTATATCCTGTTTGGGCTAAGTGAACATTTTGAATACACTTTAATTAAAGAAGGTAATTTTCTTTCAGCTGATTAGCAGACAGTTTGGGTGAATTTAAATACAACACACAGTTAAAATATTAGCTCATTTTACTGAGTCGTTAGAGCTGGAGTAAACCGAGCTGGTAGCAGAATGGGCTTGTAAAGGCGCATGAGAAAGGCTTGACAGGATGCTCTTTGGCTGTAAAATAAGTTTCAATGGGGTTTTTCTTTCCTTTTTCCGTTTTTCTTTTTCTTCTTTTTGGGTTAAGTTGGATGTAAACGGAATCACGGTTGTCAGTTCAATAGTACAAACCTTAAAGGACACTATTAGTTTTTGGGGTTTTTTGCTGTAGCCTTGCTGCAGCTGAATTAAAAAAACAGCTTTTTTGGTGGTTGGTTATTTTCTCTTTGACGTTTTTTTCAATGAAAAAGAGGATTCATATTCAGAACTCCCAAGAACAATGTGAATCAGTCAATTGAAGTCACTAAAAAAGAGGTGAAACAGCAGACTGCCCACATCAGACCTATAAGCTCACCACTGAAGCTAGTGTAGTGGCTCAGAAGATTTCTTCCCTTTTTGGTGTCACTTTATACTCAAGAACCCACAGAAGAATAATATTAAAATATCTTTGAAATATTTTGTATTATGCTGCAGCTACACTAGGGAAAACAGCGGTTGGAGACCACAGCATGAGTGAAATTACTGCTACCATGTACAGTGAACTTGAGATGGTTTCTTTTTTTTTGGGGGGGGGGGGGGGGGCGGAGCGCAAATAAAG
>VUQK01004822.1:2711-13075 GCA_015106715.1 Bujurquina vittata | reverse complement strand
ACACGACTGAGAGTTAACCCTCTCGCTGACACTGGAATTATCTGGATCTTTTCAGGAGCCACAGACATCACTGGGGTTGGGAAAGACAGAGCTTCCCCCTAACCCACAAATGTTTAATTTTTTAAAATTATATATATTTAACCTCCTGAAACAACCATGTAACAAAATACAACTTCCTGTTCAAAGAGGAAGCTTAGTTTATATACATATCAGGTTTGTCTAATCACAAATGTATTTATTTATAAGGGGGACTGTCTGTTGTAATAACACTACCCATGTCTATATGGACCTTTATTAAGTCAGTAGTTAAGTATGTCTGCCATGAAAACAGCAAAGATATTTTCCTGCTTCCATCTCCTTTTTTTTCTCCTCCAGTGAATGATCAGATTAAGCAGAATTCTGACTACTGGGCCGTAGTGAGTTCCACATTGTTGACTTTCTTTCAGTCAGAAATGACTAAATTACTCAGTTTCCTGATAAAGGCTGCTGGCCGAGCCCTCTTGCATGGCCTGACCACTCTGTTTATTGTTAAAGGAGGCGTTCTTTCATCTGGCTCTGATAATGAGCATTTGGTCTTTTTGCAGCATCGAGCATCACTCTGCCAAGTGAACATCTGCAGCAATTTCTGCTCTGGTCTTTGTGACTGACGACATTGTGCAGCCCTCATATTGACATTGACACCTCTCTTGTCTCAGGGCTATAATGAGCAACGCTGCATGAGCTCTTTTTTTACTCAGGCAGTGTGATCATGGACGAGTTAGTGGAGCTGTCTTGGGCGCACGAGAGGTGCTGGAATCGTGGGTAGGAACACAGAATAAAGATTGTGGAGATTTACAATGGGGGGAAAACACTTTTTCAAGTGGTCGGCATCAAGTTTTGCCATTTGTGTTAAGCGCTCATTACAGCAGTATCTCTGCATTGCATTTCCCAGATACTGTCACCTGTCAAACTTGTCAAAATGTCACACAGGTGAGGCAATTACTGTCACATTTTCATTTTTATTTATTCATTGATCATCCTTTGTATATATTCTATACACACTACTTTTAGGTCTTCTGTCAAGCCACTGTATTTGAACTCTACTGCACATTTTTCTTCCTCATTCTAAATAAACCATACATAAGAAGTGAAATATTCTATGTGGATCAGAAACGAGGCAGCTAGGGGCTGCAACCCTCCCAGGTTTATGAAAATCCCCAGTGATGCGACCATGTACACTCTACAAAATGCTAAACTCGTACTTCAGGATGCAAACATTTTCACCCCTGTCAGTCTTTGTATGCTCTCTAATCAGCTTATCTGGTAGCAAAAAAAGAAGTTCTTGTTTGCTTCACTACTGCAGAATCAATGCGTTCCCACCTGATCAAATACTGCCCCTCTGTCAGATGCTACTCGAGTGGATATGCACAAGGTGTCCTTTAGTGCCGGTTTTGATGCATTGGCCACAGCAATATTGGACGGCAAGTGATAACAGTCATCTTCTGAAAAGCAAAAAAAAAAAATCACATTGCTTTGCACTCAATCTTTGCTTTTTCCTGCTGGTTACTACGAGGTGCAAAATCCTACTTCTTTAAGTGTTTGAAAATTTGTTGTTTGGTTCAAAAAGAATAATCCTTCACCACAATAACCCTGCATGTTGAAAAATCCTGCTTAGCTGCTGTTTGAATGGGAAGCCGAGGGGTTCTTTACAAAGTCTGCCAAAAGGGGGGAAAAAAGCTTAAAGCAAAGTGAAAAATCAAAAAAACTTTGATACCATTAAATGAAAGGGTTTAATACAAATAGAAGTATTTGTTTTGAATGTGGCATGAGTGGTTCGATGATGTTTTCAAAACCAGCGGCAAACCTTTTTCTAGTTTCAAAGTTTGGCCCTAAAAACAGGACTTGCTGAAGCTGAAAGTTTGTGCACAGCGGAGTACATAATTGAATTACATGTCATTGGACACATAAAAGCACCACAGCCACAACAGGGCAAGGACAGATAAAAAATCTGCACTTATTTTGAATTATGCATACCTTCATGGAATGGAAATTTGTTGTGTATGCAGTAGCACGAGTGGCAAAGTTGTCTGTAAAGTGCCCCCTCAGAGGAACTAATGGAGCTTCTGCCTCCAGATGAGTAGGGGGGGGGAAAGGGCTATGCTGGCCAGATTTAGCTGTTGAGAAGAGGCTCCGTTTCTGCTTTAATGCAAAAGGGACTGCGGCTAATGCCTCTGAGACGTTCAAGTGCTGACATTTTAGTTGTTTATTTACTTTTCTGCCTTCATCTGTGCATCGCTAAAGGGACAGCCACGAAGCCTGACTCCATCTAGCAGGGTTCCGCTCACCAATGGTGGCGGCACAAGCGTTCCGTGGGCTGTTGTCACACCATCCGTGATCAAATGTTTGTTTACTATGTCCCACTCGGCAGCATAGCATGCCACTTGTGAATGCCAAATACCAGAGTCCAATCTGCCTGGAGCTGGCAGACAGAGAGGAGGATCTCGGCCGTTCCATTTGATAATTTTGAAAGGGAATTGTATCAGCCCCCGGTGAAATGTAGTAACCAGAGCTGGGAGTTGTATTTGAAGCACAAAAAACGGTGGGTTGTGACATCACTACAATGATGTCCATCGGGGCTCACAAAATGTGGCAATCCCTCCGTTACCCTGTGATACTCCAGTAAACTGTGTTATTGTTGCAAATAGGAACGATGGTTGAGCTATAAAAGCAAGAAGATAGCGCCGCAGCGCCTCATTATGAAGTTTCCTTTTCACTTCCGATTCCTACGAAGTCTCAGCAGAATAAGGAATTTAAAATAATCTGACCCATGTGGTGTAATATGTCATCATCAGTCATGACTTTAAAAAAAAAAATTAAAAATCTCACTGCATTTTTCAGAGGTGATTGTTAATTTGGTGAGATGAAAGCGTTACAGGCCGGATTTAAAAGGCTTTTATGTTTGATATTCAAAAAATCTTTCATCACTGTGGCGCTGTTTAAATAGCCGATACAAAAATAAAAGAGCCGGACAAGATTGCATTCCCAGCTATGCTCAGCGCTTACGCTGCTTTACAGCACACCCCCGCTTTAGTTTCAAGAGAGCAGTGACCCGGCCTGCTGTCCTTCATATGAGAGAAATGTACCACATCATGGATTATTTTCACTCATGTATATTTTTAGAGAGGTTTTTATATAAATTATATAGATTCATTCATTCATTCAAAGCCATCAGGCGGGTGGGGGAGTCTGCACCCAGCTGGTGTTTAATCCAGTGGAGAAAAGAAAGGACCTCTCCCACTGCACATGTCTCTTACACATGTATGGGCAGTCTTTGAATGTGATGAAGAAACAGATTCATGCCCATGTCCAGGCATGAAGTGTCACAATATACTTGATTTTCTGCTTCTGTGCTCCCTAAGGACAGTTTTCACTCACAGCAAGCCATGAGCTGTAACATATGCTGTTAAGTAATAACTTAAAGGTCCCGGAAACAGCTTAAAGATTGTGTTGGGGTTGTGCCTTACCCGCTGGGTGTGATGGAAATCGTCATCTTGATTTGAGGAGTGCTAGAGATGTTATGCATTTAAGAAAAGACCCAAATCAGCAGTTAATTGATTCTGCAATTATATACACTGTTTGTGTTGCCAAAGCTTGTAGTTTTTACCTCCATTCCAAACAAAACTGCAGTCAGGACCACTGTAGTAGAAGTTTTTCTATCAACAGTAATACATACTTGTTCATATGTGAAAAGCCCAGTGCAGATGTGGAATGAATTCAGTCAGACAGGGAGGAGCTGAGGTCGAGTTGTGTTGCAAAGCGGCTTGCAGATGCAGTTACACCAATCGGGCTGAAGCAAAGTAAAGGAGGATTTGTGGATTGGATTTATGGAAGATTATTTGACTTGTTTTTATAAATATTCATTTTCAGAAGAACCAATTAACATTTTAATGCACCCATATGCTTTCAAACCACTTCATTGCCTTTTTTTTTCCAGAAAGAAAACAACATTTATGTCCCTTTGTTGCTCTCTCCAATCATAGCCCCCCTCCCACGAGCATTCTCAAACGCTCAAAAACGATGACTACCGTGAAGACAAACGTTACAATTCTGAGGGGATCGTAATCATTAATAGATGTTTTAGTTGGATCTTTGCTATAATTATCTGGCTTAGTCATCCCTTCTTTATTTTTTTTTGTGTTAATTAGAGAGCACAGTACAGTGAGCTGTTACAAAGCAGTGCTGATGTAACCTGAAAAACGAGCACTTATTGCTGGATTTTGGTTTGTTTACTGCGTTTAAGGAAAATCTGTGGATGTTAATAACAAAGAATGCTCTGTTGGTAACTGTGCCATACACACACCGTATTTATCAGCTGAGCTGCATTACTCATTTTCGCATGGAGGAAATGAATCGGCTCAGCATGTGCAAGCCACCAGCTGCAGTTTCAAATTTGTATCTGCTCTGTGATATTTCCCCAGTTTCTCATATTCTAATTTTTGAAGACTCCCATTAAAAAGTCCGTCCCTGGCAGGTTTCACACTTCCGTCTGGCTTTCCAGCTGCATGTGTGTGTGATGCTGTTTACTGCTGAAGACAGACAGCATGGATATCAAAGTGTTTGAGATGATTGATAAGATTATTGCCTGTGTTCCAGGAGAGAAACTATGATTGTCACTTGAGAGTTGTGGTGTTTAGCAAGGGAAGAATTGCAGTGCCGGGGAAATTTGTAAGTGGTTTTTGACATTTTTAGGAAGTTAAAGGAAAGTCCCTGGGCCAGCCCATGGTGGAACATTCACATGCAGAAGAAATATCACTTCTAAAGTCGTGTCTAGTTATTCTTGAAAAGGGTGATATTAAACCAGTCAGATCTGCTCTGAGGTCTGTAGGTGTACTTACAATGAAGTTTTTTGGCAGATTCTAAAACTGCTGCATTTGGTAAATACCTGCAAACTCACAAGAAAATACAAGAGTTTTAATTCGCAACAAACCAGGCTGTGCAAAACATTTGAGTCTGTGCACATTCTGACAACTGATTACAGCCAGGGCAGCTTTATAGAATTACAGCATACGAACCAATGACCAAAACAAGAAAAGAAATATTTTAGAAAAATAAAACTTGTTTGAGGCTGAAACTGAATTCACATTTCATACCCAAATTTGAGGCGGCACACTGGACTTCTCTGAAAATGCACAACATTCAACCACTAAAACTAACTTTCCTGTTTAAGAATGCAGGCAAATATACATAATTTGGCATTTTACTGCAGAAATAATAATGTGCTTTACCTTTTTTTGGCTTTTTTATAAAATAGAAAGTTTGTAAATTTATTCAATAATAATTTTTCAGCATCAAAATATCAAATTAATAATAATAATTTAATAATTTCAATGAAAGTGCTGGAACATACAGGTATGATTTGGATAATTACCAGTACTGTTAACTTAGAGCAGCTGTGGCACAAACCGTGGTAGCTGAGCTACAGTAGCTTATTAAAAAGTTAATGCCGGTTCTGATACAAAAGTGTCAGAATACACAGTGCATCACAGTTTGCTGCGTGTGGGGCTGCATAGCCGCAGACTGCTCAGGGTGCCCATGCTGGCCCGCCGAAGGTGCCAACAATGAGCATTTGAGCATTAGAACTGGATTGGGGAGCAATGGAAGGTGGAAGGTCTGATGAGTCACGTTTTTATTTACACCACGTGGATGGCCAGGTGTGTGCACGTCGCTTACCTGGGGAACACCTGGCACCAAGATGCACTATGGGAAGAAGGCAAGCCAGTGGAGGCAGGGTGATGCCTTGGGCAATGCGCTGCTGAGAAACCTTGGAGACTGCCATCCACGCGGATGTTATTTTGACACGTACCACCTGACTAAGCATTGAAGCAGAAGAAGAAACAACCTTTATTGTCCCACAGACGGGAAATTTAGGATTGTCGCAGACCATGTACACCCTTTCACAGAAACGGTACTCCCCGGTGGCTGTGGCCTCTTTCAGCATGATAATGAACACTGCCACAAAGCAAAAACAGTTCAGGAACAGTTTGAGCTGCACAACAAAGTTTGAGGTGTTTACTTGGCCTCCAGATTCCCCAGATCTCAATCCAACCAAGCAGCCATGCGATGTGTTGGACAAACAAGTCTGAGTTATGGAGGCCCCGCCTTACAGGACTTAGAGGATCTGTGAATAACATCTTGGTGCAGAAACCACAGCACACCTTCACGGGTCTAGTGGAGTCCATGCCTTTTGAAGGGTCACCGCTGTTTTGGAGGACCAACACAAAATCAGGCAGGTGGTCAAGATGTTATGTGACCGAGCAGCTGCAAAGCCACAGTAGGAAATCGTAGGTTTTTGTCACACTCTTAGCTTAGTTTCCCATTATGTTAATGTTGCTTATTGTATGCGGGGTATCAAACAACAAGGAAACAATGAGAAGCGAACCATGAATTCATTGCAACCCACATTTAATCCGATCCGTTAGCATTAATCTCACTACATACTCTGATGTGAAATGTATGTAGGTCAGTACTTCTTCAGGGGGAAAAATGTGATACCGAACATATTGTTGAGCATGTGGGTTGTTATAGCGATCAAAAGTGGGCATCTTTTAAGTCAGTATTGTGTTCTCATTAAGGCATATGTCTCACTGTGCATATCAAACCACACAAGTCTGTTGTTTTCAGTGTACGCCCACACACCAGCAGCCTTTTAAACACATTAACTCTCGATGACATGTGTTGGTATAGGTTATTGTCCCACAGCTCACCGATAGCAGGGATTATATCATGTTCGCACGTCCCTGCTGTAGCCAGACTCCTTCCTTTGTCTGATTTGTGCTGAATGACCCTTTTGTAATGAACGGCCAGATTCTAGTAGGCTGATCTCTAGACTCCTGCATTAAAATTGTATGTCACTGTAGAGATTTAAAGAGCGTCTAAAAATGCATTTTTCTTACACTCCTTCTCATTATGCCGTACAAAAAAATTCCTATTTTGTGACGTCTCTGCCCGTGGGGACATTTTGTTCAAATGTCTTCAATAAATACTCTTTAAGAGGGCCATTAAAGAAAAATTAAAGACTTGTGAACTATGATTTAATCCTGGTTTGCATATTTTATTTATTAACACCAGCGAGTTTGAATAAATTGCAGTGTATGGCGCAGATGTTGACATGATTTCTGCTGCAAGGGTCATAAATGGGTCATGAAGACATGGGCCTCCATTCCCAGTGGAGTACAGTCCAAACTAATCACACAGTTGATACAATGCAGTGCAAGTTGGAAGAATTGAAAAGTAATGAGGAGGAGGACACATTTGTATATAATGCCTTTAAAGGTGACACTTCATTCACTGATATATAGACTGCTTAAAAAAATTAAGGAGAACTTTGAAAACACATCAGATCTCAATGAAGAAGCAGAAAATCATGCTGATATGGGGTGGGCAATGTGTTAGGAGCAAAAGGATGCCACATTGTTTGATGGACATGAAAATGATCAACCTACAGAGGGCTGAATTCAAAGACACCTTGAAAATCAAAGTAGAAAAATGATGCAGCAGGAGAGTCCATTTTGCTGAAATTTCATTGCAGCAACTCAAAATGGTACTCAGTACTCATGCCTGAGAATGTCAGGGGGATCTCCTCCCAGATCTGGACCAGGGCGTCACTGAGCTCCTGAACAGTCTGAGGTGCAACCTGGTAACATCGCAAGGACTGAAACATCATGTCCCTGAGACATGAGGATCTACCAGATTTAGGTCAGGTGAGTGTCAGGGTCAGTTCATGGTATCAATTCCTTCCTCCTTTGGAAACTGCCTGCATACTCCTGCCACATGAGGCCGGACATCGTTGTGCACCAGGAGGAACCCAGGACCCACTGCACCAGTGTAGGATCTGACAGTGGGTCCAAGGATTTCATCCTGATACCTAATGGCAGTCAGGGAGCTGTTGTCTTGCCCGTAGAGGTCTGTGCATCCCTCCATGGATATGCCTCCCCAGACCATCACTGACCCACCCGCTGAATGATGTTAAAGGCAGCATAATGTTCTCCACGGCTTCTCCAGACCCTTTCATGTCTGTCACTTGCTCCGGGTGAATCTGCTCTCATCTGTAAAAAGCACACGGCACCAGTGGTGGACCTGAAAATTCTTGTATTCTGTGGCCAAGTGCCGGGCACTGAGCACAGGGCCCACTAGCAGATGTTGGCACTCAGGCCACCCTCACGAAGTCTGTTTCTTTGGTCAGAGACATTTACACCAGTGTCCTGCTGGAGGTCACTTTGTAGCTCTGGCAGTGCTCACCCTGTTCCTCCTTGGACAAAGGAGCAGATACCGGTCCTGCTGGTGGGTTAAGGACCTTCTACTGCCCTGTCCAGTGCCTGTCTCCTGTTTTGTTCAAGATTCTTGTAAGAGTGAAGTCCACATTTGTTTTTTATCACTACATGAACCAGAAAAACAACACTCTGTCCTCGTATTGTGTGTCAGGCAAATATGCTAACCCCCACACCAGGGGTTCAGCTAATCCCAAATAGCTAGCACAAACTAATGCATCCCATACCAGAGCTCAGATCTCAGGAGGTCTTTTTTTTTTAGTTTTATAAAATTGCACATTTAAATATGCAGGTACAATTTTATGAAACTTGGGAAGAGAAAAGGAAAAATGTGTACATTTAGGTGGCTCCAGTGGTTTAGTGGTTAACACATTCTTGCTTGACAAGTGAAAAGTCAGTTGTTTGAATCCAGTTGGCGATTTAAATCCAGCTGGAGACACAGATCGCCTTTGGGGTTATATCTGGTGTGAAACTGCTCAAACAAACATGTGGAGCTACCTGCTGTGCTGACCCCCTGTGGGAAGGGAGCTTTCTACATTTAAATATGCAAATGTGGTATAGATATTGTACAGTAGACAAAGTGTGGTAAGATCAACATCTAAATGTCTATTTTGGATATTTTCTTTCCACTAGCCTGAAAGGTGGCACGCTGTGCGGCCAAGCCAGTCTAAGAACTGACCACTGCGTGTTTTTGCCTGCAGAGCCTTAAATCTCACACATCATTGTACTGCAGAACTATTTCCAGTGCATTTCCTGGTAAGGAAGATTTTATTTATAGCGCTGTTGCTGATTCTAACCTCTACACTGTGTGAAAGTGCACTACAAATTTCAGGCTTTGGGACACTTCTCACTATAACCCTGAACACAAGTCAAATTTGATAACTCCAAGGAGATCTTACAGGCAGCTCCGAAATCCAGCTTGGAATGTGTTTACCAAAAGCTCTCCTGTTTAGCAGTCCGTCAGCCAACTCGGAGTCTAATAGGTGTTGCCATGGCAGAAGGCATCTGTGTGGAATGAGTAAGTAATAGCTCTGTCTTAGCTGAAGTGGCTCACACTGACTCTCCACTTTTCCTGTGTAGGCGCAGCAGCGGGGCTCACACAGATTCTGAGAATTTGGGCATGCATTATTGCCGGTTGCTGCCGTACAGCTTTTCCATTTGTAATGCTCTTTCATTAATCAGCATTAACACCGTTCCACGGGGAGCCTGATTCATGTGGTGCTCCCGTGGGTAGCGCTTCATCCCCTCTCATTTATGGTGCAAAAATGAACCAAAGTCTGTGAAAAGGACTGTCTGATGAAAAACATTGATGCAGCACAATATGCAGGCTTTCTCATAAGGTTATTAATATTTAATGGCTTTTGTACGCTGTTAGTGAGTGTAGGTAATGAATACAAATACAAGTTTTACTCATCGGGGTTGCATCCTTACCAGGAAATGCACTGGAAATGGTTCTGCAGTACAATAATGTGTAATTATCGTCTTTTATGATCAGTATTTTTACAAGCTCCAGTAATCAAGTAGCAACTGGGTCACCTCATTTAGAGAGCGTCGGAGGGTATTACGCTTCCCCCTTTTCAGCTCACTTCAAAGCCCCCACGCCTGATCAGGATGGTTTCTTAAATGTTACATATTTCTGTTTCATCTCCCCGTGACGCACCGTATCTGATAATTACTGTATTTTCTCTAATGTGGAAGATTTGATGAAAGAACAAAACGCGAGCTGCAATAACAAGAAACAATGTTTTGAAACCGGGTGCAAAATACGGCGTGTTTGATGCAAGAATTAATGCTGCGCTTTCTTGAAGTTCAGTAATTACAAGATTTGTCAATATTGCAGTTCACATGCTCCTGAGTTCTCTACGCAGCCCTTCCCACACAGACACACACCATCACAGCAAACACTGCCAACAAAAAAATGTCTCATTTATTTACTGTTTTTTTTTTTTTTTTAAGATGTATTTTTTAAAATATTCTTTATATAATCTCAACTTGAGATTTACTTAATTGTTTTTTTACAGCTTTTTATTCTTAGATTTGTATCCGCGACTGGACCTG
>VUQK01004815.1:4636-15864 GCA_015106715.1 Bujurquina vittata | reverse complement strand
AAAAAAAAAAGAAGCACAAAATAAATGCAAATCACTGATATGAAAAGGAAAGATTATTCGGTCAATGCAGCGAGGCACGGCGAGCATTTTTCAACCAGAGGAAACCCAAAGTGCTTCAGGGTACACGGGCAGAAGCAGAGAAGGAGAAAATACTAAAAGCACACAGAGTAAAAACAACAGTGGTTTGCTGTTATTAAATATTATTAAATATTAAAAGCACACAGAGTATTTAATAATATTAATAACACTAAGCCACTGTTGTTTTTACTCTATTTAAACAGGCAGTCACGATGAGATCAGGATCTCTTTTCCCACGAGAAACCCGGGAAATGGATGACTTTGGATTATGAACTCAGATTTTTGTGGTAGCAAAGTTTTTGTTGCTAGTTTTTGTGTAACAGGAGCAGCTGATGTTCGGAAGTATTGGTGGCAGTTGCCAGTTTGTGTAGTGCTTGTACTTCAACTTCTGTGAAACTACCTGTTATATAAAAGTTTTATTTGGCTGCTTTGATATAATAATTGCAGGATTTTATATAGGTGGGTACACAAAGTGTGTAACACTCTTAATCTCTGCCTTGCTTAAATTTTAAGACTCCTTTTAATAGCAGCTACTGCAGGCGCAACAACCTGAAAGAAGACAGCAAACACTGATAGGAATATCTACAGTACTGTCCCATCTTTCCCTGATGCCCCTGCAGAGCTGTCGCACATGTGGATGATGCTGACGCCAGCACTTATACCTGTGTGCGCTGTTTGTGTGTTTGTGGTGTGCCTGCATTGCTCTGCAGTTTTACCACCACAACATTAGTTGGAGGTAATCTGTTCTCTTCCAGTCAATCTGAAAAGTGGCAGCAGAAGAATTAGTAGCCAGAAATGCCCCGGAAGGAAAGTGAACGAGCCAGTCACCAAGTCCTGGTGTAGGGTTTCAGAAGGGGTTGTAGTCATGACATACCAATAGTGTATATTTCATGCATAATAAGCTTAGGGTCGGGTTTGTTTTTTTTAACTAGAAGATGTTACATTTGAAATGAAGTCTTGAATATTTTAGCGTTACAGTTTTTGTGTTAAAGGTTTTCCATTTGCGTGTCTCTAATGGCTAAACATCTATGAAAACTTCCAAACCCGCAATGGGCTGTCAATTATTTGGTGGATTTTATCAGAATAATCGTTTTTCCTTTTGCTCATGATCACTTGATGATGCCGGTTCTATTTTTGTTCATTCATTCCCTCTAAAGACGAAACAAGGTATGAACCCAGCAGTGTGTTTGGAAAATTGTTACACAAGGAGCGGAGGAGTGAGGACGAGTTGGTCATCTGCTAATCAGAAGGTCAGGGTTTGATCCACAGCTCCTCGAGTCGCTGATGTTCTTTAAAAAAAGAGGACGTGGCGCCTGAGGGCAGAGAGTAATGTGCTGTGTGAATGGCTGAATATGGCACCGAAAAGCACCATATAAGGACCGGCCTATTTAACATTTAAAGCTCCCTTTGTTTTGAGGTGTGTGCATAAATCCGCAGTAATCTTTTCATTGTATCCTGACTGGACATGTGAAGAAGCTTCTTTGTTGTGTAACTACATTCAAATAGAAAAGCTGTGCCTGAGAATTAGCCTGCAGTGCGTTGTCCTTTTAATGACACTCTGCTGTCATGGAACCTTTGATTGAATCATCCACTGTAAATGGGATGGGGTGGTGATTCTAAACAGAGTATAAATATCTCAGTCCACCTCTTAAAGTACAGCAGGCAGTTAGATCACTGCCAGCAAGTCAAAGGGTAATCCCTTTGGCAACCATCCTCGTAAAGAAGTATGTCAGTTGCACTCAAACTAGATAAACAAAGAACTGCATTTATTTTATATTCAATATGTTCATGCAGTTATGGGAAGATAAATGTTTAGAGGTGAGGAAACGGTTCACAAAAAGTGCCGCTTCTATCTCAAAGCTCGTGGTGAAGTCGTGCACCGGTTTCAGCCGTTTGGAGGAAGAAAGGCTGCTTTTCCACTGTGTTTGAGCAGCGGTTCATATAAAGGTTCTTTATGATCAATTAGAAAAGTTTATTTTCAAAATCGCCGCGTTTGTTCGGAAACCTTGTTGCATGAATTGCCTGCAGTTTTAACGCAACTTTGTGTGGAGAATGGATTAACTTACATAAAGACAGGGCACTCCACAAAAACTAATTATGCCAGAGGCCCTGAAGGAGCCCTGAAGTCATATTGGGAAATACCTGCAGAGGCCAGGAAAGTATGACAGGCTGTGACACCGCTACTCTTACACAACACGCCCATGAAAACACTAGCCTCAGTCATTATTACGGGACACCGTGGCATGGGTGCGGCCTTTCAAAAACAGTCCTGCTGTTATAAGAATGCAACTAACTCATCAGGCATGCAGATGTGGTTGGATCAGCCGAGCCCTCATAGGTCAACATTTGTTATCAACCAGGGCAAGAAATGATTGTTTAATACATCGAGGCCCACGCTCCATTATGTAAGCAGTCCCACAGCTAACAAGTAAAAGGGTGACACATCAACACTGATGAACGTGTCTCATCATCCAACTTCAACAAAAGATAAATTGATGGAAAACAAATTAAGCTGCAACGAAAACATTCAGAACTGGACTGTGGAAGTTCCAGCTCTCAGAAAACAGTTTAATAAAATTTGTCATCCAACAGCCACAAATTTATTTTATAGTTGGACTGCAATGATAATTCATAAGCATCTGAAATATTATCTTGCTATGTAACAATGCGGTATGAACAAGAATATTATTTGTGATTCAGGTAAAAGGTTTGGGGGAACGGCGTAAACCTAAATTAGTCATCAAAGTTTACGCAGCATTAACAGTAAAAGTAGTCGAAGTTGTTAAAATAGTGGGCAGATGAGATGCAGTGGGTGGGAGCAGCCCAGAGAAGAATTCAAACAATTGTTTGCATCTTTTTCTTTGGCCACCAGGGCGGCGCAGTGCCTTTGTTTTCTATGATTGCATTAAAAAAAACGTCTTTAAAGCAAATTTGGCTTCTAAACGATAAGAATTGTAATTAGATTTGATCATCGATTACTTGAAACTGTATATAAAACACAATCAAGAGCTGTTAGTTCAGAAAACTGCATTTTTCTGAATTGCTGATGCAGCTATACATAAAAATCCAATTAACTATTTACCCGTCTTTAAATGTAAAAATAAAAGACCCGCAGCTCGCATGCTGCTGGGATCCGGTTGGAGATTGTTGTCATATTTAGATCAAAGTGTGTTTCCCACATCACATTCTTCACGGTACAGTAAGTATGTGAGCTGTTGATCTTTTTCTTTTGTTGTCTGCGTGTACTTTTCTAGTTAAATCTAACAACAAGAAAAGACCAAGTTAGTATTATAAAAAAAAATGACCTCCAAATGAAATATAAATGCTGCATGTCTAAAAGAGATTAAATTTAAACTCATTTTATGAGAAAGATATGAAAACCTGTCAGCAGTGGAAGCTATTTTTTTCAGGAGGGTCTTCTTGTGCTGTGCTTATGGTGGCACTGGGAGAGAAGATGAAGAAGATGGTGTTATTGCACTGTGCTAAGTATTGCTGTCTCTGTCTCCACAGGGCTCTCTGACAGCAGTCGAAGAAATGCGGACAGCATAAAAGGCCTTAAGAGGAAGAAGGTTGTTGCAGAGAGTCAGCTAAAGAAAATTCCAAAATCCCCGGTGAAGAAACCCCTGCAGTCGAAAACATCTGAAGCTGTCCTCCACGGATCATCATCCAAGGCAACTACCCCTTCATGCTCCTCCTCCTCCAACAGTCCTTCCCACAATCTTTCAACATCAGCCAGTGGAAAAAGTGACCAACAATATGCTCAACCAGTTGCAGCATCCCCTGACAAGGGGCCATTTTCTGCTGAGGCTGAAAGGCTGAAGCAGGAAAAATCACTTGAGCCCACAGTTGGTGAGGAGGACACTCTGATTACTGCTAAAGGGACTCTAAAGCCTAAAGAAAGCAAAAGCCAAGACACCAGCTTTGAGGGAGATCCTTACGCCAACAGTGCTCCACTTGATGTCCTACTTAAGGCCATGGAGCCTGACTTTAGTACACTGGCTGAGAGGAAAACCTCCATGCAGGTCACAGCCTTTGGTAAACCAGGTGCCAACCTTCATGCTCGACCCAGTGGTGAAGTCACAACAATCCCCGCTGTCAATGTTGGTCTCCAGACCCAGCCTTCCCATATGCAGACCTATTACATTGACAAACAGGGCAATGTCATTGGCATTGCTGCACCACTACAGGGAAACGTGCATACAGCCCCACAGGTTACCTCTCCGCTTGCTACACCGCATTTTATGCCTGTTGCTTCCAATTCAGAAAAGCCTAGCTTGCACATAAACTTTAATGCAGGACCATCTACTATAACTCATGCACCTGTTCCCTCTGGCTCCAGTGCTTTGCCACAAAGCCAACCACCAGTTGTGCACACATGCCAGTCGCTTTCAGCCAGTGTTCCCAGCACCATTCAGGTCCCAGTTACACCAGGCAGCAACCAAGTTCAGATGACCACTGTAATGACTTTTGGTTCTGAACAGGTTTCCAAGGACCAAAAGCCTAAAAAACCAGGAAAGTACGTTTGTGAATACTGCAGCCGGGCATGTGCAAAACCCAGTGTGCTGCTCAAACACATCAGGTCTCACACAGGAGAAAGGCCATATCCCTGTATCACTTGTGGCTTCTCATTCAAAACCAAGAGCAACTTGTACAAGCACAAGAAATCGCATGCTCATGCCATAAAACTGGGTCTCATCGCACGCTCTGAATCTGGAGGTGGATCGCTATCGCAAGAATCTGACAAAGCTACTGGAACACATTCAGAGGCGGAGGAGAGCGGAGACAGTGATGAGGACGGTAGCACCGCCGACTTAGACCCCGACTCATCGCAAGGCAGTGCAGCAGCTTTGTCTGAGAACAGTTCACAGAGTGCAGGTGCAACACAAGCAACCCATGGGGAAGTAGACTCATTAGGTGTTTGTGACTCAGTCAAATCATCCCCAGCCCAGAGAGCTCATGAGCCTAAAGTGACAGCTGCACTTCCAAAAGTTGTTGTGTACCCAGTTAATGTCTCCCCTCTGAGGGCCGATAGCCCGAGAGTTACAGGTGCAGCACCCGAGCAAGCTGCTGCGCAACGACAACGAGATTTCCAGACTGCCAGTCTGAGATCGAACATCACAGTCCTGTCATCTCTGAAAGAGGTGGATGGTGTACATCCCTTGCTAGACACTGTCAGTGAAGATGAAGACCAACGCTGCAAGTCTCCACTGTTTGGTGGACATGCTCAGCTTCAGCGGCAACAGGCAACAGACTTTTCTCAGCAGCAGCAGCCTAAGTGTCTACTTAGTCCCCGTAGTTTGGGGAGCACTGATTCAGGTTACTTCTCACGTTCAGAAAGTGCTGATCAGGCCATGAGTCCACCCAGTCCATTTGTAAAGGTAACTCCACCAGTAGATGTTGACATTGCCAAGAACACTCTTCCTAATCTCCCTCCTGTGGTTGCCCCAGTCATGCATGTAGCACCTGAGCAGAGGCCGAGGGTCACAGATGGACAAATGCGTCCACGATTAGAGCCCAGTGCACGCTCTTTAGAAGAACGAATTACAAAGTTGATATCTGATAATGAGCTAGTAGTTGACAACAAGCAGCTGGACAGTGTAAAGCCAAGGAGGACCTCTCTCTCAAGGAGAGGTAGCATAGACTCCCCTAAGTCATACATATTTAAAGACTCTTTTCAGTTTGATCTTAAACCAATGGGAAGAAGGTCAAGTTCCAGCTCGGACATCCCCAAGTCCCCATTCACTCCCACAGATAAATCAAAGCCAGTATTTCTTCTCTCCGTGCCCTCTCAATACCCACCGATGGATTGTTTGCCAATAACAAGGAGCAACTCTATGCCTACTACACCAGGACACTCTGCTCTTCCCCTTAATGTTGCTCCTGTCCCCCATCCTTTGAGAAGTAGTCAGTCATGTGATGACAAAATTAGTACACTGAATGATGATGTATTTTCTTCAGCTCCATCAACCCCTAATCCTGCAATGCATTCTCGCACCTTAGTCAGACAAATAGCAGTAGAGGACTTTTCCCACAGTGAGGGACATGGCCTCCCCTCTGTTCGCTCCATGGATGAGGGCTATCACGGACAAAGTAATTCTGCAGAGCACATGCAAAGAAGCAGATCTTTTGAACACAATCAGGAGAGAAACAGAAAGCCTCAGCAGACTAAAGGCACGATGTATGAGTGTGAAACATGTCGGAACCGGTACAGGAAGTTAGAGAACTTTGAAACTCACAAGAAATTCTATTGCTCTGAACTTCACGGTCCAAAAAACAAGCCAATGGCTGCCAAAGAAACTGACCAAGATGTTTTTCATGTAAACATACAGCAGCCCATGGCAGGAGCAAGTACAAGTGGACAAGGAGTACTCGATCAACAGACATCGATTAGGAAGAGGAGGAAAATGAAGAGTGTTGGTGATGAGGATGATCAGTCGCCGACTGATACTATTCCACCTTGCTCAGTTAGTTTTGAGATGCCAGCAGTTCTGGCCAACAGGACTTTTCCTCAGCATGCTCTAATAGTAGATATACAGCCCATAAACAACCAGCCAAAGCTACCTCAGATACAGCTTGTAGCACGAGGCATTAATTCTTCAGATTCCAGACTGTCGCCAATACGAGAGACCCAGATCAGCACCCCTACTAAAGGAAACATGCAAAGGCAGGGCAGTGGTACTTCGGTCATCAGACACACCAACTCTCTCAGCAGACCCAATTCCTTCGAGACCGAGTCTATCGACAGGGTCTCTCCTGTTGACAGCATGGAGAAGGATCCGCTGAGCAAACCCAAGTCAGATGTAACATCTGGTGTCTCAACTGACAGTTACCATGAAACAATATCAAAACCTAAGAGCACGGACTATGGAAAACAACGGAAAGAGCAGTGCACCGATGGGACCATGGCACCACTCAGTGAACACTCTACTCCTGTCCATCAGTCTCGCCTTGTTCGTCAAAATAACATTCAGGTTCCTGAGATTCTGGTCACAGTGGAACCAGACAGAGAACATGAAACACAGACTGCTGAGCCAGCAGATAAGCCCGCAGATCAGTTTAGCTGGCCTCAGAGAAGTGAGAGTTTGTCAAAGCTACCAGCGGAGAAACTTCCCCCTAAGAAGAAAAGAATTCGTCTAGCTCAAATGGATCATTCATCGGGTGAATCCAGTTTTGAGTCCAGCCTCTCACGAAGCCTCAGCAGGGACAGCAGTCTTTCTCGTGGCTCCAGCATCTCAGCCTCTTTTGACAGAGATGAGCCATCTAGATCAGAGAGTCCTTCTCGAGGAGACTGTGTTGGTAAAGTTCCAGAGACTCAGTGTTTGCCAACAGCCTTCAACACCCTTGGTGTTCCTGGAATGATGAGGCGTGCCGCATCTGAACAGATCACTTGTACTCAACCCTCTGTGGAGATTTCATGCGACTACCGCAGCAAATCCTTTGACTGTGGAAATGTGTCTCCAAGTAGATCTCTGTCACCTGCTGCACAGCCAAAAAGTGGACAACTCTCCCAAGCTCCCCAGGTGCCACTTATTGAAAGGAGACGGGGGCCATTAGTTCGGCAGATGTCTTTAAAGATTGGCCCTGAAAGTCAGCAACCCGCTCGTAAAGCTGTCACACCTTTAGATAAACCTCTCATTGGAAATGTTAGCTCTTTCACTCAAAACAGATCCCAACAGATTCACATTACTAGTAGGCGTACTGTGCCTCAGCCCTTTGTCCTGCGCACAGAAGAATCACCATTGCAAAAGAATGAGCAAATGGTGCAGAGCATTAATTTGGGTAGCCCAACTCAGCAGCCTCAAGTCCACGGCCTTCCACACCCTTGGCACCAAACATCAAGAGTTCAAATTTGCCAAAAGATACAGCAACCACTTAGCCAGATCTCAGTTTGTCGAGAGAACATCAAAAACAAACGAGCTGACTCAGAAGAAAAGAAATGTTTTGTGCCCAAATACCAACTACAGTGTCCTGCTCAGAGACTGGGCCAAACATTTTCATTTTCTAGTACACAGGGAACTCCGATAGCCTTGCCAGTTTTAACAATACCTATTGCCAACCCCATTTTGAGCATTTCAAAATCATCTGATGTAATCCAAAATGTGTATGTGGCTCAACCCAGTCAACAGGCCGTGGACATTAAAACGCAGACTGTTGTTTTGACGGGCGATCAGCAAAGGGAGTCATTTGATCAAACCCAAGGAGGTTCTATACCGCTGCCACAGATCCTGATAACTCATGAGCAGATGCACCCTGCTCCCTCTGTGCTCAGTAAAAATAGTCTGCTGTCCACTCCCAGTGTAGAAAGTGATGCTCGTGCTGCAACAACTGCAAAGAAGGACAGGACTCAAGCTCAGACAGTAGGGCCTCATAACCATGCTGTAGAACAAACTCCTTCTCTTGGGCCTTTACATTGCACACCAAAACTGGCATCGGTAACACTATGCCCGCAGCATGAACCCACTGCATCAAGCAAACGAATGTTGTCACCTGCCAACAGCTTGGACATCTACATGGAAAAACACCAAAAACGGGCTAAGGATGAGCATGGTGTGGCCTGCCTCACTGATGGACGATCAGTCAATTATCTCAATTCCAAGATGTCAGAGGTGACCCGACAACGGAAGCTGACACTTGTCAGGCAGGTGTGCACAACCGAACCGGCGGACAGTCCCATAGAGACTGAGGCCCCACCTCTGCCCCAGGTTAAATCAGATGAGGAAAAGGACTTGGAGGCTACTGATGACGTTAAACCTATGTCACCTGATGGTGCCGGGATGGAAAAAGACACAATAACTGTTATTCATGAAGAGGTAAGCCCTGTCCTGAATACGTCACCTGGTAGCCAGAGCACCTCCATACCAGCCAACAACAATCTGAAGCCTCAGGAAAAAGCTGAGGAACCAAAGTGGACTCCTGCCAAATCTCCTATTAGGCCCTCCAGTTTCCATGGTGGTCAGGTGAAACTGACCACATCTGTGTCTGTGGTTAACACAAAAGACAGCCACCGCCTCTCTTTCCCCAGCCTGAAGACCACCACTACTTTCACATGGTGTTTCTTGATGAAGAGGAAACCTCTACATGTTCAACAGACTGACCTGAAGACTTCAGCATATGCCACCTGGACAGTCAACCCCAACAACCCTAACCCACTGGGGTTGCCCACCAAGGTGGTCATGTCTTTGTTTGACTCCAAGCAAAGCTCCAAGAAAATACACTACACGTCCGCCATAAAAACGAGTGGAAAATCAGACATCTTGTCTTATTCAGACAAGCTGAAGGATGTCATGTCCAGGGTAAGACTTTCCGCAAAGTTTGAAACATCCTAATGTTTTATTGTAGACCTCGTTCTTGAATCTCATCTAAAAATATATTGTTTTTCCTGCAGGTGCCAGTAACCCAAAAGTCAGCATTAGTTGAAACCAAAAGTAAAATGCAACCAGAGACTCAGGCCAGCAACGACTCAGACAAGGAGTTGGCCACTTCAACGGAACCGAGACGGATCAAAATATTTGATGGCGGGTATGAAACGGAACGATTTGATTATCTTACAAATAACAGAACCATTATTTGGACGCTTTTACATGTTTGCTTTCTGTTGCATTCGTGCCTCATGGTTACATTTCAAACTCACAGATACAAATCTAATGAGGAGTATGTTTACGTGCGTGGCCGCGGACGAGGCAAATACATCTGTGAGGAATGTGGAATTCGCTGTAAGAAACCGAGCATGCTGCGCAAACACATCCGCACTCACTCTGATGTCCGGCCGTACCACTGCGTCCACTGCAACTTCTCTTTTAAGACCAAAGGTCAGTGTCACCGCCGTGCCCTCACGAATCATACAGCAAAATTCATTTAGTCCTTTTCTTACTTTTAACGCAGCACGTCGAAGGAGCCGGATGCATTTTATGGGGTTTCTGAAACCGATTTTTCTGGTGCCTTGTCTTTCAATTGCTGGTATAACCTCACATAAACAACAATGAAAATAGTCCTATGAATTTTTATAAAATTTGTTCTTTCTGATACCTTGATTGTGGAATTCAGTACTCTAAATCTGCAGTATATCTGAACTGGAAGAGTTTACCTCTTCCTTTTACAGGCTGTGAAATTAAAATTGTTGTTCCACCATCTCTTAAACCAAGACGGTATGATTCATCATTCTTTATCGAACTTGCCTACCCACGCGACACTGCAGAACAGTACTTGGTGTCAGCAACCCACGTTCATTTAAAAATGTCTTTATCAGTTACTCACCCTTTACGTAGAGCTTTCCCAAAGACCGCATACTCTTACATAAACTCCTTCTGTGCTATTGTTCAAGCTCTACCCACCCGTAAGACCTCATTGCCTCTTTTTTTTTGTTGTCGTTGTCGTTGCAGGCAATCTGACCAAGCACATGAAATCCAAGGCCCACAGTAAGAAGTGCATGGAGATGGGGGTGCCCGAGGGTCTAATTGATGATCAGGATGCCGAGGACTCTGGTACGACGCTTCACTGCTCCGGCTTTGCCTTGAGGGAAATAAAGAAGGATCATTATTTGCACAAAAGCACGGGATGAACAGTTTGTCTGTCAAATATTAGTTTCGTGTTACAGTATATCGTTACATATATAATAGTGACTTAATTCAGATTTATTTATACAGTCAGCTTTGGTTTCAAACAGCAGGATTGCCATTCTTTTAATAGTTTAATGGGATGAAATCTAAAACACGGAGTGTCCCTGCTTGCGCTCTGTTGCTATGTCGATCAATGGCTTTGCCACGGTCTAATTAGAAATTCTAAATGCAGCTTCTTCCTCTTAACTCAAAGCGCATGTGGGCGACATGCACAGCGTTTAGAAAGAGGAAATTGCTGCATCTAATTTTAGAAAAAAAGAGAGAGAGAGAAGCTGCCTAAAAACATTCTGTAGTCCAAGTCTCTAACTGCTTATTTGTTTTTCCTCCTCTGCCTGTGATGGAGCTCAGGGGCGTACGGTGGTGTAGGGTGTGAAACACTGCAGCTGCTGCTGCTGCAGCAGCAGCACAAAATATATCCCTGAATAGCATAACTACTGTTGGATTTTCTCACTTTAGGAAAGAAATCTAGATGATAATGGAAGATATTTAGTGAACGAGAGCCCCCCCCCCCCCCCCCGCCGGGCTGAGTTGGAG
>VUQK01004809.1:3348-13692 GCA_015106715.1 Bujurquina vittata | reverse complement strand
ATTGTCAGCAGAAAGAGGACAGTGGTACTTCCTATTGAGATTTTTCATTGCTGGGGGGTGTGTGTGTGTGGGTGTGTGTGTGTGTGTGTGTGTGTGTGTGTTTGTGTGTGTGTGTGTGCGTGTGTGTGCGTGTGCGTGTGTGTGTATACATGCATATGTGGGCAACTATCTTTGTGAGAACCAATTTAAATTTCAGACCCTGAAAGTCTCAACTTGAATGAATGTGAGACTATTAAGGTTGGTTGTTACTTTCAGACAAAACTTCAAGAGTCTGAGGGTTGAGTTGGTGTATTGGGGCATTTGTTGTGATTGTTAAGCTTATGGGAAGGAGCTAGTGAAAGCATTATGTCAATAAGGGTCCTCACTCAGCTACAAGTACAATATGTGTGTAAAACTTGTATGTCAGGCATGAAACAAGACTGATGAGCAGGGGAGAGAAGAGGATGAGAGGAACCAAATGTAGCAGGTAATAACATTTATCAGGACAGGAGATACTTTGTGCATTTGTGTGTGTGTGTATTTATGTTTATGCATACAGTAGTGTGTAAAAAAGAGTATGAGAGGCTTTGTAGGGAGCATACAGTAGTATGCACACACATGCAAATGCACAGATTAATATATATGTGACCATCATATGGATAAATATAATAATATTGCACTCCTGGTCTGCATACTTATCTGAAATGAACAGGCGCAATAAACACATTTGTTAAGTTACACACACATACACTGACAGAAAAACTATTAGATAGACTTGTTTATGTCATTCCTTTAGTACTATCTCCATTGCAATTATTCCATGAATAGCTACTTCATTCCGCCTCTTTATCTTGCCCCACAATCCCTTTTACTATATTAAAGTTTCACCCTTTAAAAAATGGTTATTCTATAAAATATTTTTTTGATTGTTCATACTACTATTCATTTCTTTTTTCCTTAATGTGACATACTTACGGGCAGCACGGTGGTGCGGTGGTTAGCACTGCTGCCTCACAGTTAGAACACCATCTGAAAGGCCTGGGTTTGATTCCACCTTGGCCCGGGCCTCTCTCACTGTGTGGAGTTTGCATGTTCTCCCCATGTCTGCGGTTTCCTCCCACAGTCCAAAAACATGCACTTAGTTAGGTTAAGTGGCCAATCTAAATTGCCCATAGATGTGAATGAGTGCATGAATGTGAGTGTGGATAGTTGCCTGTCTCTCTGTGTTGGCCCTGCGACAGGCTGGCAACCTGTACAGGGTGAGCCCTGCCTCTCGTTCCATGTCAGCTGGGATAGGCTGTTTTTCCTGCTAAGGATACAGGATAATGTCACCACATTGAGAGGCCAATGGATGGGGCCACATAATGTAAAATCTTGGACGAGAACCTCCTACCCTCAGCCAGAATACAGAAGACGGGTCGTGGATATGACTTCCAGCATAACGATGACCTAAAACATAATGCTAAAGAAGAAGCACATTAAGGTCATGGAGTGGCCTAGCCAGTCTCCAGACCTCAGTCTGTGGAGGGAGCTGAAACTTTGAGATGCCAAACTGCAGCAAAGAAACCTAAAGGATTTAGAGTTTCTGTAAAGAGGATTGAGCCAAAATCCCTCCTGAGATGTGTGAAAACCTGGTGACCAACTACAAGAAGCATCTCACTGCTGTGCTTGCCAACAAGGATTTCTCCACCAAGTACCATCTCGTGTTTTGCTTGGGGATACAATATTTCACTCAATGAAATGCAAATCAATTTATAACTTTTATATAATGTGTTTTTTTTCTGGATTTTTGGATGATATTCTCTCTCCATTAAAATGAAATTACCATAAAAATTAGAGACTATTCATTGTAAGTGAGTAAACTTGCACATTCAGCAAGGGATCAAATAGTTATTTCCCCCATTGTAAATGTGGTAGTAGATATAATAGAGTAAGAGTGATATTAATCAGCATTCTTTCACATGAATAGCAAAAATGTATGCTGTGTCTGCAAATAGTGTTTGCCTGAGCACACCTGAATGCTTTTTAGTAATGGGTTGTGCATGAGTGAAAGGCATATTGGTGAACAAGAGCATTTGCAAGTGAGTGAATACATATGCTGTAAATAAATGCATCTGTGAGTGTCCCTTCACAAAAGTGACAATCTACAGGTAATCATCACCTATCTACCTTGAGATTTGAGCACACAGTAACAGAGTCATCTCAAAGACACTAAGAAAGCTTCTGGTTGGCATGAGACTGTGCTCAGGTCTAGGCATTATTGTTTCTCGCTGTTATTGTCTTTCCATTACTGTCTATGAGCTGGTATATAGGTGATTGTTCATGAATGGAAGTTGAGCCATAATGAAAACATGAGCCAGGAGACTGATAATGCCTTTGTGGGAATTTTTTTTTTATCATCTACCTTAAACTTTGAAGAAAATTATACCTTCAGACCTTTTTCTCCATTAGCGCATACTCCAAAGTGAGAGCTATAAAACATCGTTGTGCTCCTCTATGAAAATCAATGTAGCTTCATTTTCTGAACTTTGTAATTCCAAATGCTATTTCACACAAGCTACACCCTCTAATAGGTTTCACCCCACTCCTCTCTGTCGATCACCACCAAGAATAATGCATGTAATTCTTATTCAGCCAATCAGGACTCCAATACAGCATTTCTTACTGTTACTGGCTGCCAATAGGTAGGACTGCTAACTGGTGACCATATGCAATCAAGCAAGCTGCAGCTCTGAAAACAACACAATTATTTTGTATGTAGCTGTGTGTGTGTGGGGGGGGGCACACACACTGGGCTGGGCACCACTAGGGAGTCAAAGCAAATGAAACTGAAAATAATTAGAAAATAAAATATCAAAACATCAATGGACAGGAAAACTGGCATTTGGGGGCATTGTTAGACATAATAAAAACAGACATTTCCTTTTAATTAACTTTTCACCCATTTCCTAGCTTAGCATCTGTAAGCAATTCAGTATTTAATGAGATAAGCTTTTCTGTTAGTCAGAGATAGATAAATAAATGGCATACAGTTAATGTCCTCTGCTCTACGGTGGCCCAGAGGTGTTGGGCTGACACCTCTGGGCCACCGCTCCAACCAGTGCGTGATATCCACATGACAAAGCAGGATAGCAAACACTACTGAGGCAGTGATGCTCTCATTTAGTCGTTTGGATGTACACCTGTACGTATGTAAGATGCTGTCTGTTTATGTGTGTGGTATAGCGCCATTTTGCTTCTGTGATAAATGTAGCTGCATCTCAGCTGTGTGGAATTATATAGTGTATCAAGATAAAGCTTGTTTGATGTGAAAGTAGAGTAAGAAAAAGCATGCAGTCTCCCTTGGCAGGATTGTGTTTATCTGGGCTTAAAATAAGGAATTTAAATAATTTTATTGCATACCAATGCACTGCATGGTCACTGTCACTTATTTTTCACATATACACTGATCAAGCATAACATTATGACCACCTGCCCAATATTGTGTTGGTCCCCCTTTTACTGCCAAAACAGCCCTGACCTGGAGAGACATGGACTCCAGTGGAGCCCTGAAGCTGTGCTGTGGTATCAGGCACCAAGATATTAGCAACAGATCCTTTAAGTCCCGCAAGATGTGAGGTGGGGCCTCCATGTATCAGACTTGTTTATCCAGCACATCTGACAGATGCAGAATTATATTGATATCTGAAACATGATACATGTTATTGGCCTGGTCAGTTAAGTAGCAGAGGGTGTTGTTAATCAGTTTCAGCTGCTTTGGGGTTAATGAAATGAACAACAGGTGCACTACAGGGACAACAATGAGACAGCACCCAAAATACGAATGGTTTTACAGGTGGCATTTTTCCCTCTTCATCTTTTCTGGGGGGGTTTGTTTGTTTTTTTGTTCTCAGTTTTGTTGTTATTGTTTTTTTTTACTAGTTTTTATTTGGCTAAGGTCTGTGTCACTACTAGTAGCATGAGAGAAGAGAAGAGATTCAAAGTTATAGTAGGAGAGCTGGACAGGGCTGTAGAAGGGCCTTAACATGTCAGCTTCTTTGTAGAAGGAGGAAGAGGGTGCTCACTGCCACTGTCCTACAAAATGACCTCCAGCAGGCCATGGGTGCGACTGTCTGACTAAACAATCAGAAACAGTCTTCATGAGGCTGGCCTGAGGCTCCAACATTCTTTAATGGGCCCTGTGACCACTGCCCAGCACTGTGGAACCCAATTGGCATTTGCCACAGAGCAGCAGAGTTGGCAGATCCACCACTGGTGCCCTGTGATTTTAAGAGGAGAGCAGGTTCATTCTGAGTACATGCGACAGATGTGAAAGCATGTTCAGGATGGCCAGTCTGGTGGTGGGTCAGTGATGGTCAGGGCCATTCAGTATCGGGATGAAATCCTTGGACCCATTGTCAGACCGTATGCTGGTGCAGTGGGTCTCATGTGGCGAGAGTATGCAGTTAGTTCCTGGTGAATAAAGGAACTGATACCATTGACTAGTACATTAGGAACACGCATACAAGGACGTGGGAGCCATACAAACTACTGATTACAATTTTGAGCTGCTGTAATGAAATCCTGGCAAAATAGAGAAGCCTGACCATTATTTTTTCCCTTTGATTTTCAGGGTGTCTTTGAATTGAGCCCTCTGTAGGTCGATAATTTTCATTTCCTTCAAACAATGTGGCATCCTTTTGTTCCTAACACATCACTGGATATCATGAGTATAGATATCCAGCATGATTTTTTCCCCATTGAGATCTGATGTGTTTTTACTTTTTTTTTGTGAACAATACACATATGTTGTCATGTTACTTTGTAAACTGAAGTAACATTGTCACATAATTACCAGTCAACACTAAGATAAATCCCAATCCTAATGAAGCCACGCTTTAGAGCTTTCTTTTAGTTTTTATGTATGACCACAAAACAGACAACACAAAGCAAAGATGAAATCCAGCATAAAAAGAGACTTTAAAGGGATTGCCACAAAGATTCTACTGTAGAGACATGAGAAGGTGGAAATGCAGCTGTAAGCCTGACTGCTCCTCACTGCCTTTGTTACTTGCTGAACTTCAGGGACTGCCTGCTCTTCTGAGGGTCCTCATTCACTCAGCTTTAACATCATTCTGGATTCTTGGCTAACTTTGTGCTAACAAAACCAAAGTTGTGTTAGCAGTATAATGTGATTTTTTCTGTCCTGGATGCAGATTGTACTTTGCCATGGCACTCTTCTGCTTTCATGCAAGAACAGCAAAAGTAATGTCCATATCTCCACTCCTCAAAATATTTTCCTTCTCCTTTTATAATAAAAGAGAAGTAAAATATTGCCTTTTATTAAAACGAACTGCTTATGGGGTTCCATTTTGTTTTTAATAGTTTAACTTCATCTGTCAAAACATACATAGAAACTAAGCATTTCAAGATATTTAAGTGCTATATTCAAAGTGTGCTAGTGAATGAATGTGTGGTTGTAAGCCTTTAAAGTAACATGTGGTGGCTGCAATGCAGTGACGTGCGGTGAGGTTTGTGACGAGTTGAATGTTCAGATATATGAACCTAAAATAGAAGCTTATATTTCAATTTTAATCATGCTAATAATATATTGTGCTTTAATCAACTCCATACTGTTCAACAATGATGGCAAGAAAAACAAAATATTTAATGTAAGGGTAAACTATTTTTTGTGGGGGTAAAATGTATTATTTGACCTTTATTTGAAGATGAAATCCGTGCGCCTAGCCGTCTCACTACTGGGGCAGCAGTGTTGCAGCACTGCCCCCTATCGGGGCGGCACGGTACCTTCAGCCTCACTCTGTATTTTCACTGTGCATTTGCACCATGCACAAGACCGATTACAAAGAATACACATGGCACACACATTCAATTAATATATTAGACAGAGTGTGGAGCATCAGCATCTGCAGCACATGTGTAATCAAACATGTATTTTGGTGATATAAAGAGAGACATCAATGGGCATGCGTCAACCGCCTGCTTCATTTACTGTATGTGACACAGCGCCCCCAGAGGTGATACACAGCACTGCAATGGCTCACCCCACATTTCTTCCATGTGTTTGAACAGGCGATGCGTAAATTTCGCGATTTTGACAATTAACATGTTGAAATAATTCAGAAAACAGTTTTATTAAACAGCTTTATGGAACAGTTTTATATTACAGTCAAAAAAACTTGCATTTTTAGATTTTTGAATATTAATACAACTTAACTTACTTGTTTTGAAATTGAGTTGATCAGACATATTTTTAATCAGACATATGTTTTATTTATATTTAAATTAATCTAAATCTGCAAAAGAATACTACCTAAGCGTAGAAAACATATAGTCTAGTACACCCCATGCCCCCTTTAAATTCACCCCTGCTTGCCGCAGGTATTGCTGCCATATAAAGCAGGGTGGCTGCTGCTAGCCATCAGCAAGCTAAGTAATTTAAAATCATTTCAGAATAAGTTAATGTTTCATCTGCATATTTAATTTTAACTTCTGCAGTTTTATTGTAGATTTTTGCGGCATATAGGTTGAAATTGAACATTTACCATTGTTATTGTACTTTGGCATAATTACCCCGAGGTAGAAATAAGTGGCGATTCCAAAACAAACAAAAAAAAGACAATGTCGTCATAATCTTTAATTTGATTCAATACAAAAAAATTTAAAATAAACAGTAATGACACTAAGTCCTTTCTTTTCAAGCTCAAATGCAGTTCTGGATTACATTCACTTCCATTCCAGTCAACAGTTATATAGTCTGGCAACTGAACAGAGGTTAGTCAGGGCTGCATTGTTGCCTGCGTCTCCAAGCCGACGAATGTTTAGTCAAGTTTTAAGTCAACTGTTGCTTCCTGGGTTCACACAGTAGTAATAGAGAATGATAGTATGTGGGCTATGTTAGTACTACTACATTTAAACGTTTCACCAGTCGGGGAGGAGGAATAGGTGAGTTCCTTCTTCAGTAAATGGAATGATCGGGTCCTTGGATGGCTTGCCACCTCCTTAGCCAAGGAGGAAATCCAGGGTCCAACTCCACGAAGCTTCATAGGGTATCTGAGAAAAGCCAGCATGCATAATAATTGGTGTTGGCTCTCGCTGGCGTATTTTATCACTTCCTGTTCCTGTTCCGGAGCACAGTGGTGTTTTGCTGTATCTGTTAGCTGTTTAAACTGTGTAGAAAAGGACATATTTCAGGCTAGCGGCGGGGTAAGCAGGCTGGTTGGGTGACAATGAGGAGGAAGTGTTGTCCTAAACAGGAGCCCCTAGTATATCACCAACCCTTTCACATCTAACCATTTTTTCACCACTCGACGACACACCTGTCGAGGAACAAACTCTGGTGTCTGGCGACTCTGTTTTAGGAAACATGAAGCTAGTGACACCAGCAACCGTAGTCGAATGGCTTCCAGGGGCCAGAGCAGGCGACATTCAAGGAAATTTGAACTGCTGGCTGTCTGAGTCCAAAAAAACGACATGGACTTTATAGATAAGTAGGAAAGTTTCTTGGGGAAAACAGGTGTTGTTAGGAGAGATGGCATCAACCCCCCCCCCCCCAAAAAAAGTGACTGCCCAGGGTTTAGACCAGGAAACAGAGTTGCAGTCTTACATGCCTCTCTGCAGCTTCTCTCCCAGTGATAGCCCCCCAAAGCCTCATCCCTGTAGAGACGGTGCCTGTTCCCACACCACCAAAAAACAAAGCTAAAAACAACAAAAAAACCCCAACCTAGGCATAAAAATTAAAAAAGAAAAAATGATATAGCATCCTAAACTACACAGTTACAATTAAATATGGATTATTAAACATTAGGTCTCTTTCTTCTAAGTCCCTCTTAGTAAATGATTTAATAATTGACCAACTTACTGATTTATTCTGCCTGAAAACAGATTACAGCAGGATGAATATGTTAGTTTAAATGACTCAACGCTCCCGAGCCATACTGACTGAATCCTCAAAGCACAGGTCAAGGAGGAGGAGTAGCAGCAATCTTCCATTCCAGTACAGTATATTAATCGACCCAGATAGAGTTTTATTTCATTTGAAACTATGCCTTGTCCACATTAATTGGAAAATTCAAAATCCTGTTTTATATGTTATGACCTGTCGACCACCTGGGCTTTAGTCAGAGTTTCTGTCTGATTTCTCTGAATTTTTATCTGAGTTAGTGCTCAGTTCAGTTAAAATAATTATTTCATTATAATGTGTGAGTTTAACATCCATGCAGATGCTGAAAATGACAGCCTCAACACTGCATTTAATCTGTTATTAGATTGAGTTGGCTTCTCTCAAAATTTAAATGCACCCACCTAACACTTAAAACACACTCTGGAGCTTGTTCTGACATATGGCATAGAAACGGAATACTTAACAATATTTCCTGAAATCCCTCTCCTGTCTGATCATTTCTTAATGGCATTGACATTTAATTTAATGGATCACACAGCAGTGGGGAATTAGTTTTATTTCAGCAAAAGTCTTTCTGAAAGTGCTGTAACTAAGTTTAAGGATACAATTCCTTCATTATTATGCTCTTCAATGCCATGTGTCAACACAGGGCAGAGGAGCTACCTAAAGTCTGCTCCCAGAGAGGTAGATTATCTCGTCAATAGTTTTACATCCTCACTTTGTACAACTCTGGATACTGTAACCAACCAGCTGATCTATACCACAGCAACAGTGATCCTGGAGATGCTTGACTATAAGATGAATGATCACAAGGAGCAGTACCCTCCATGGAAAAGAAGACGAGGCTAAGATCAAAGCAGCACGGAGGGAAGTGTCAATCTATTAGAGCTGCAGAAAGGTGTGATGAAGAGAGGGGCGCCCAAGAAGTACAACAAGCTGTCCAAATCTGAGGCCTTAGAGACAGCCAAGTAAAGACTGACAGCCTTGGCTAATCACAGAGACACAGAAGCCAGGAGAATAAGCCAGAAGCATCCAAGATATACTCTCAGTGGCAAACAGCAATACTGGGGTGGCTGTAGCTGATCAACAGACTTCATCATCAGACTATTTACAAAGGATGTCTCTCACTGCAGGCTCTAACTAGTATTATGCCCAAAGGATTAACACAAGACAGTAAAGGAACAAGGAAAAGCAGAATACCTTGGGCCGTGAGCATGTTCATGTGTGTGTACTTGACTGTAATGCATGACCTGATATTCTGATTTGGTTTTAATGGACAGGTGCATCATTATGTGCCTGAGAAACCCAGTTAGAAGTTTGCGCTTTTCTCCCCTGGACAAAATTCCCTGCAGTCCCCTACTCCCACACACAAATCTGGGGCAGAGAAAACAGCCAGCTCTAATGTTGTTAGAATATGATGAGCATTGACTAGTTGAAGAACCTGTGAAGTGAAAAATGACTTCTAAAGGTGTTCAACAATGCACTTCATCCCAAAGTTATTGAAAGAGATAATACAGGCCAGAGTTTCACAAAACTTTACTTGTTAGAAATTTCCACTGGAAAAAAACAGCCAAACAAATATTTCTTGAAGTGTATGGTAAACGTACTGCGAAGCTCTGATGTGATGCGCTCTATTGCTCATCAACTTTCAAACCCCCTGCTTTTTTCCTCTTTATCAGGTCCAATTGTCATAAAGTCAGTTTCAATTTCTATTTCATGGGTTCTTTAGCAAGGCACATTGTTTTCAATGACATCAATGAAAAATTGTTTCTTTTATTAATGTATTCTCATGCACAGCTCAATTTCAGTCTCCAGATTTTCCACTAACTTATTATTAAGCTATTTCTGGTTTACAATACCACTCTAATGGTAAACTTTAAACACAGACTCAAGATAGGAATACTGAGATAGCACCACAACGTTTTGCCATGGATTGCATATTTTGAGTTCTTGCAATCAAAATAATAATAATAATAGTACAACCTAGTGGCAAGTGTGCAGTCGTTAGCTGTTAAATGCCAAATATATTATTCTTGTTGTCTTTATTCCACACAAGCCTATTTTCTGCTTTTCAAGAAAAGGCTACACTCTATCATTTCTGCATGGCCCTGTAACAGAATTAGCATTTTCTGGAAGCCAAGCATCTGGGCTTTGTGCATACCCAGTGCTTCTATTTTTACACTCCGCTTATTATGAGCCCGAGGTCTACAGTGGTGTTGCTTTGTCAGAAATTACAACCAAGGAAATTATGGGTGTGTGTGTGTGTGTGCGCGTGTGTGCGTGTGTGTGTGTGTGTGTGTTCAATGTTATTACTCATACTTGACTAAATTTACATTGTCCTCTAAGTCAGCAGGGTGGAATAATATATGTATATATATATGTGTGTGTGTGTGTGTGTGTGTGTGTGTGTGTGTTCCACTGTGGACTACTTGACCTCCTCTCCACCTCTTCCCTGGTCCTAC
>VUQK01004803.1:12478-24796 GCA_015106715.1 Bujurquina vittata | reverse complement strand
CAGTGTGATTGATTTTTTTGGCAGACCTGTGAAGATACCGTTGCAGTAATCAATGCGACTAAAGATAAATGCATGGATGAGTTTCTCTAGAAAGCATCTTTTCATGCTTAAATTGGTTTAAAAGTGAAGTCCAGATTGTGTAAGCTACTTGAATTTAACATGGCAACTCTACATTAATAAAATGAACGTTATCTTAGTTCAGCTTTTTAAACCTTGGAAAATCATGGGCATGAACAATACACTACTATGTGTTTTATCAGGGTTTTAGTGTTTGGAGAGTGACATGTTCGTGAGACAGAAAATGTTCAAATCATCAAAAGTGTCTGCCGAGTGCAGGGTTTGCTGTGCCTGCCACAACTCCTTTTTAAAAACAGAGATTGGTTAAGAAAAATAATGTTTCATTCTTTCCTTCATGTGGAGCCAGAATTGGGTGGATTTTGTGATCCTTGGTCTTGCCTGTATATGTGCTATTATTCAAACAATGTGCCTCTTGCAGATCCTCTTTCTGTCAGTGTATGTATTGTGTGTTAAGTAGACGTGTTTACACATTTCATTAGATGTGTAGAGTGTCACTACATGGCTGTGTAGTGACACTATGATTAATATACGGTACATGATAAATAAACAAATTGTGCATCATAGTTTTGTCTGATGTATTGCCTAATAGTGTAACATTGTTAGTTGTACTGAACATCCGTTGATCCATGGTTACCTTACAGGCATATCAGCATGTTTGCACCCATCTCATAGTCCCTCAGGTGTTGTCAAGCGAGAAGTTTTTGGCAGCTTGCGCTGCAGGTGAGTAATGATTTCTATGGTTTTGATATTAGTGGATTTTTATTTTTGTTGCTATTTTAACCTACATAAATTTAATTCAACCATAAAACACTTGTTTTCTGTTTTTTTTTTTAAAGTCTTAAAATTAACATAACACCTTTTATTGGATTTCTACTCTGTTGCTGCTTGTCTCCTGCTAGGAAAGTGGGTTGTAACTCCTTACTATGTGCTGGATAGTGTTAAAAATGGCTCCTGGCTTTCAGAGGGACCCTATGAAGTAGCCATTTCCCCAGGTTCCACCGCTGCCTTCTACCCGGTGAAACAGTGGAGAGAGAAGGTGGCCAGTGGGAGACTGAAAGGGGCCTTTCAGGGCTGGAGGGTACTCCTTCTGGTCCAAGAGTCCACGCGCAGAGAAATGTTCACACGGTTCGCACGCCCTTGTTCTCTTTTTGCCCATGTGTGAATAAAATGAGCATTATATGAGCAAATGATTAATTAATATATTTGCCTTTAATAATTTGCAGGCTGCTAAAAGCAGGCAGGGCTGAAGTATACCACTGCCCTCCCCCCTCTTATGCCTCAATCACTCATGTCATGGCTAAGCCTGTTACAGAGAACTCAAAATCCCACAATGCTCCTTGTTACCCTGTGAGCCACATAGTCCAGCATCTCTTTGGGGTGAGTCAGAATAAGGTATTTAAAAATTGTATGGTCATAACTGATAATCACTTTTCAATATGCTACTTTAAAAAAAAAAATTTTTGATATGGTCTTTATTTATATTGTGCTGTCTCTTGTCAAAACTTAAAGGCTTCAAGTTTTACTATCAAAGAGTTGCGCAAACTTATTTATTAAACATTTTATGTTCAAATGTTTTAATCTTTTAGACCGAAACATTATTGTTTGGGGGGCAGAGCAATCATGTGGATATGAATTTCAACATAACCGAAGAACCAGCAGACATAAAGGACAGGTTCTCTACTTTGGAGGCTGAGCTTAAGACATATGTACTCGAACAGGAGGTGTGTGTGTGTGTTTTTTTTGTGTTTTTCTTTTAATGTACGGTTTATATTTTCTTAACATTATCATCATGTTTTTTTTCCTCCCTGTAGGTCCAACCCAGACTGTGCTTTCTTGAATTTTTGGGTTACCATGATCCCTATCGTCCCCTGGCTCAGGTAGATGTGCAGACATATCAACCCCCACTCTTGATCACTACTATAAATTTCTACAATAACTGTGTTTCATCAAGAGGATCAGGTCATTTAATTTCCTGTATGTCATACATTTCAATGGGAAGTGACATCGAGAGCAAGGGCGTATCATACCCAGGTCACAATTTAACCACCACTGTCAGCTGATCTGAGAGTTTTGATTGGCAGGCCTATTAACAATACTCTCCACTGTCCTGTCCATACCTTACCCAAGTGGATATTGCTAATACAAGTGCTCATGTTTTTCCATTCTCTACTTTCTGAGTCCATATGCTATTTGCCAATAACAGACAGTCAGAAATGACCCCCAAGAACTTTTAAAGCCCATTCACTTCCTATTTCCATTACCCTTCTGCCCTCCACTTTTTTTTCCTCGTTTTTCTGCCATCCATCTCTTTGAGTGCTGTGTTTCTTCCTGCTTTCCATATACCTCGTGCATTTTATCATTGTTCTTGTATTTCTCCAGGCAACAGAAATGGACTTCAGCAATGTTGGCTGCATGATAGAGTGTGGCCTCTTCACTGAAGCCTTGGACTCAATCAGAAGTACTGTGTACCCAGGCCTGCTGCCACCCACACCATACCTGATATCCCTCTTAGGATACGCACAGCAGGTAGGAATTACCATACTGCAGAAAGCTCCACCTGCTGCTGGTGCAATATCCTCAGGGGTATCAAAAAAGTATAACTGGTTATAGATTTTTGAATATGGATAGCTGGCTTTAAGAGGCCTTTTTATTGGTTTCAGTGGCTTTGGATTAACCTGTAATTTACAGTTGCAGCTCTTGATTATTTTAGTTATTTTACCTTTTTTTTTTAATAAGTAAATTAGTCTGCTCTTACAGATCTTACTACATCTGCATACCCCCCCAAATCATTGATTATTATTTTAATTATTTTTATTTATAATTATTCGACAGTTTTTGTAGCTCTGCTCAGTTGAAAGTTTTCCTGTACATCCCAGCATGCAAACCAATTGGAACTCAATTGATGTGTTCTCATTATGTCGCAGGGTAATGCCACCTCTGTCTTCATGAGAAATTTCCAGCAGGTCATGGATAAACTAATTGTTACCAACCCTCCCTGGATAGCTCCCAAATCAGTGAAAAAATATTTTACTCAAGTCTTGCAGTGTCCTCAGTGTAAGAAGGGCTTGTGGTCTTTTCTGGAGACAGCCATCAGGTAACTATTCTTACTAATGCGGAGATGCTGGAAACATTTTTATTTACCCTTTTTTAAAAAATAAATAAATAAATTAAATAAATAAAGCGACCATGTGTTGTCTCATTTTGTGTAATGAGGTAGCAGTTGTAGTAATCTACAAATGTGTAACTTTCCAGATACTGTATGTCCAGCGAAGACACCTGTCACCCACTTCCCGGGCCTGCTCTTCCAACACTGTTACACTTCCACTGTTACATCCTGGCTGTCTTCCTCAAGATCTTCCAGGGGGAGCTCCACTCAGTCACTGCTGGGTAACAGTTTGGATAAACACAGTTGGCGAACGGACCATTTTGTGTTTACTTTTAATTTGAGCAGTTTTAACACACGAACACCACATACATGTTGGGAGAATCATTGCTTGGAGTTGCCCTTTCTCGCATGTAGCAACAAATAGGAGAGTGTACGTGTCAGCCATGTTCTCACTGTGAGATACAATTACAATTGAAGCGATGGGTAACGCTCGCACGCGTCACGCAGGAGGCAGGACTGTGAATTCTCAGGACAATTAGCTGCCCTATTCTTCCATGAGCTCAGTCGAACATTATAAAGGCTTTGCACCAGATAGCTGGCAGGGTAGAGTCTGTTTAATGTCTGATACAAATGATTAGGACATTTGTGTCCTCACATACAGCTCCTCTGGGTAATATCTAGTAAAGTTCAGGGCTGCAGTGCATGTGTGAAAACGGCTTTATAGTTCTTTCTCCCCCCCAATTCTGTTAATTCGCAAAGCTCATAATCTGTCTGCATGGACAGAGGTGTGAAAATTCATAACAAATCACTATAGTTGAACGGGAGCTGATACAATTAGGTCCATAAATATTTGTGAATTATGCATATTTGTGTAATTTTGCCTCACACCACAGAAAGGATTTCAAATTGTTTTTAAGAATGTAATAATAGTGTTTTTCCTCTCTCTCTAACAGTTTTCTTTTGTTTGTTTTTGTTTTTTTCTGGCTAATGATAATTTCTCTCACTCTCACATCTGTTTGGACTTCATATTGAGAGTTATGGGCATGAACACCCACATGCAAGTTTAACACTTGAAATCAACTCCTTGTCAGGGAATAATTAGTGGACGGCCTCACGTGGCCATTTATTTATTTTGGACATTATGCTGGTGGTGTACAAAAGCACAATGACAAAAATTGTCATTGTCCTAATACTTAAAGACCAAACTGCCTGATGTTAATGAGCTGTAATTCATGAATTGTCATTCACACTCCTACAACTAAACAGAATGAGAGTGTTTACAATGAGTCTTTGTAATTAAATAAGTTAAGAAGTTTTGTTTTTTATTAAGACATTCATTTCAGTGTTTGCCTTAGTTTGTCTAATTTTACTTTATTTACTCCTGCCTTTTGTCTTCCTTAGAGAGTTTGTGCTGCTCCAGGGAACACGAGCCCCTCCAGCATCAACATCAGCATCGCGATCTTTGCTCTATGGAACCTTCTGGACCGTGTGGGATCGCTCCACACTCCTGTCCTGTGCTGTAAAAAAACTGATGCAGCTTTTGATACAGGCTGCAATGGTGGTAATTACTTTACATATATTCTATATTCTTATTAGATAATGTGCTCAATGTTATCCATAATAGTGATTATGGATGATTCAAATTAATACTATTGCTTGTAGAGCTCGCTAATGTTCAAGGTGTTGTTTATCTCTACTGAAGGACTACGCTGAGAGGGATGAACAGCAGAAGTTGCATTTGGCAGATACCCTGCTGGATTTCCTCTCTGTGTTGGTGGAATTTTGGTGTCAGCAGCATTGGAAACTGAACCAGAGCCTAGTGGAAAAAGGCCTGAAAGACCTATCAGAACACCTTGCTGTCATTAGCCAGGGTAAGCGACAAAACTGAAACTACACAACAGAACAGAAATGATATATTCATTTTCTGCTGTTTGCCGAAAAACTAATACAGCTGTGATAAAATCTTTATAGGTGACTTTAAATGCTTGAGCTAATTTAAAAACATTATTTAGCAGAATTGTTTCCTTTTTAATTGTACAGTTTGATACATTAGGGGCAGTTTTCAGATTTTTCTTTATTTAAAAAAAAAAAATACTTCTAAAAGGATGCAATTTTTCCCATTTCCTGTGTTTTCTCCCATAGATTTATCTCCAAATATTTTGGTAGAGCTGGTTATCAGGGTTCGCTCTACCAGGCTTAAGTTGATGATGGCGGATGCCATATTCAGAAATCTCTGCTCCAGAAATGGATACACTGTGGGAGATGAACCTTTGTCTCTCAAGAAAATGGTGCGTTTTTTGTTCCTGTGCTTTCCCATCCTTTATTCCGCTGCATGCTCCCTTGGGCAGGCTTTGTCATATTTCCGGGCATGCATTTCTGCTTCTATTGCTTTTGTGATCGACTTCCATTTTTTTACCTGAATATTTGAAAATCATTCTGATTTCATGGTGGTTATTTGAGCTTCTGATATAATTATGTCCACACAAATAAAAATCTAATTGACTATAATAACTCAGTCAGTGATTTAAAATATCTATGATAATTACACTAGACGCAGAATTTTCTTTCTTTCTTTTTTGCTTTTTCCACTGTGATTTTGTGCACAACGCACAGTTGGTCTGCATTAGTTAATGACAGTTTTGAAAATTGGTATGGATTATATTTGTCCTTGTGTGCCATGAAATTATTTCTGATGTGGTCGAACTATTAAATTATGTTGCAGTAGAACATCTGGCTTTCTGGCTCGCCATTGGTGGCTTTGTGATTCTTCAATTCCCCAAGGACGCACACATCAACTTGCAGTGTAAAGGCACTGTCTGACCTTGTATATATCTGTGTGACTTCTGACAGGTGCTTTCCTACCTGCCTGCTCTGGAAAGTTTAGCTCTGAGTCCCAGTGGTACTTGCCTCAGGACTGAGACCACCTCACACAGCTGCACTAATCAGGGGACTGGCTGCAGGTCAGTTACACACAGCTGTCTGTCTATACTACCGTTTAGTCTACATTGTTCATTCTCACAAGAGCCTGAAGCAAAACATGCAGCGGCATCTATGCGGGTGGTGGAGGCTGCACAAATGTCAGTAAGTTGGTCAAAGACTCCACCAACAGATATTTAACATATTTAGCATTTCAGTATCTAGCCAAACTTCTTGAAAAGTGTTCATTTTTGAAGATAAGCTTAGCGATTTCAAGTGGTAGTGTGTTTTGTTTTGTTTTTTGGCTGCAGAAAAGCACATTTTACTTTTGCACCATGTTTGTTGGCTTGTGTGTGTCTAAAATAGCCGATGTAGTCAACCAGCACTCTTCCGTACCTCCATTGTCAGGTTACTTCCCTCATAGTTAAGGGTAAACAGCATAGCATGAGGCCAAACAGGTGAACATGAACAGATCCTGTGAGAAATATTTAAAAAGGAACACCTGGAGAAAGGAGGAGTGTGTGGAGGCGAGGAGCAGAGATGCATGAATGAAAGGGACTGAGAGAAAGCTGGAGACGCACAAATAGAGGTCAGACGGAGCGTGAGGAGTTGGCATGTGATGGGTCATGCCCAGGTCTGATCCTATCAGTGTGTGCTGGCTGACAGGAGGGGTGCACAGAGAGGTTAAACCCCTCCTCAAACACAGACGCGCGCACACAACTGAGCCTGATATGGGCAGGGAGCCGACAGATAGATTTGGGTATCCCGTCAGGCCTTTGTGTCTTCCCATACGACCACCAGCTCTCAGCCTGCACCCTCCTCCCCGCCTCTCTTGATCTTCCCTCGCATACTAAATCCCTCTCTAACTGCAAACACACACACACATGTGCACACGTTATCCATACTCCATATCAGACATCTGCTGTTTCACCAGCAGGTAGTTGGCCTGGAAAAGGGCAGGAGTCACCAGGGAGCAGGTTCATGTGAAGGCTATTGGTTCATGCACAGACTGGATCGTCTCTTCCCTCCATCACTGCTCACTTTCTACTTTCTGCTTTCCCCATATTTGTAAGGCTTTATTTTGATATAGACGTGAAGAATTAAATGAAACAAGGAATGGAATCTGTGTGCGTGAGATAAAGAAATGCCAAAGGGCATGTGAAATCATTTGACCCTAAAAAAAAAGAATGAAATCAAACCGACAAAGCCTGTGATGAGCTGAGAACAGAAACCAAAAAGGGGAAGCTTGTTTTCTCGTTTTCATGCCTAAATTCATGATATTGTACATAACCGCAGTGATCTTGACACTCTTAATCAATTAACACATTTTATGTTGAAGCATTTATGAATATGACACGCCGTATATTCTATATAATAGCCTGCATGAAGAGAAGACGGCTAAGAAATCAGGTATATTTTTTGTGAGAGCACTCTGTTGTAAGACTGGGGGGGGGTTACCAGGTGAACTACAAGCTTTCCTCCTCGCTATCAATCATTTCTCACTTTTAGAACGCATTAAATTGTTTTTGTTTGATTTGAGGATGTTGTAGTTATATTTGAGATATGGTGATGCATGTTTCTTCCGCACCAACAGACAGGCCAGTAACAGGGCCCATGTCCAAGTTATACCAAGCTGACAGGGTGGCTGATTGACCGACCGCTTAGAGGACGGTTTGAGTTGCCAGGTGGCTGGTTGCATGGCATGGAGTGCTGTTAGCAGAAGGGAAGCTGTAATTAAACTCTGGTTTTCCTCATGCTGGCTTGGCCATACTTTTTCCATTGCTGTAATCTTTCCAGACCACTTGATTATATTGTTTTCTTTCTGTTCTGACCAGACCTCTATAGGAGTCCCAGCTCCCAAATATCAGCTAGGTTTAAGAAAAGCCTCTAAAGGGATCAGCTAGATCCAGTAAGATTTTAAGGTGAAGACAGATAAAATACAGGAGGAGAGGTTTTTTTGCTATGATGAGTGGGGGGGAAATATGCCATAAATGGCTTTCTTTCAGCACTAGATGTGCGGTTCTGCATTATTTCAATGATTGCTCATAGGTTTCTTCAGTGCAGGCCTCCAAGGGCACATACTGCTGCAGGCCCATAATTGATAGCTGGGCTGCTGTCGGCAGGCCGGCCTCCTAAAGTAGACCATGAGGAAAGAAGAGACCAGGGTGTATACAAGCCAAGTACTGTCAACTTCCACTGCCACCAGCCTATACGGACAGGGGACACTTGGGTGAAGTCGTTAAATATGAGACACCCTCAACATAGACAATGTTATGGAGTCACTTTCTCACACGCACGCACACACACACACACACATATGCACACAGAGCTTGTCTCATCTCTTCTCAGCCTTGTCCTTGCTAATAACAAGCAACGTGACAGGACGTGTGTTTCCTCCTCACTGCTGGGAGCTCCTTCCTGGCTTCTGAACAACCCAATTACCAGGGAACAAGCCTTTTCCCTGTAATACGGATGGCACTCCACTTCAATGCAACGCATGCGCATGTGCACAGACATATACACACAAGACACCTGTCAGGCTTCATGCAGGCAGATCTTCCATACCTACACACAGGACTAGTGACAGCCCACAGCTATTAGCACGCCACTACTTTGAAGAGGCTTCACTTTCTTTTACTAGTTATTCCTCCTAATGTGCTTGCTCACATTGAATTCTTCGTCTCTGCGTTTGAGGCGTTAAGTGGGAGGAAAAGTGCTTTGGAGACAGGAATAGAGGATTAGTCGTGTGAAGTGTGTGTGTGTGTGTGGCCAACACAGTAGGGGTTTGACAGATATTGTCAGTTTTCATATAAGATGGTATCGTGCCATGAGGGATTCATTTGCTAATGGCAGTTTTCACAGTACAGTGATGCTGGTTCCACTTTCTCCACCATTGGGTCTCTGCTCTTGTTTAGATGAATTATGGTTAATCAATTTTTTAAATTTTTTTTAATTTGGAAAAATTGGTAAATACAGTCCATGCATATTTTCTCATTAACCCTTCTTTCTTTGTCTCCATACAGACCTCAAAACTCTCTGGAGAATGAAACCTGCTCCGAGAAAGAGAACATCCCCAGAGGTTTGAACAGAGTCAACGCAGCAGGTACAGCATGTGCATGCACCCTTACTGTATATATGTACACACACACACACACGCACACACACACGCACACACACACACACACAGTTTGACAGCATAGCTTCACATTTGCAAGGAGTGGACTTTTAATGGACTGATGCACTACAGTAGGTCATCAGGAACATGATAGCTCTGTCATCACTTTCGGTTTAATGAAGAGCACATAATGCATGGCAAAAGTGATTGATTTGCATCGGACCACGCTTCCTTCGAGTCAGCTGTATGAGCAGCTTGACTGCATAAATAGGCCCGCCATGTATGTTTGTGGCAGATTTTGGACCGTAATAACGCCTCTGTGCTGTGCCTCCTCTACTTGTTATATTCACATTGAAATTCTAGACTGTGCTTTTTGTTTTGTTTTGCTTTTTTCCTCATGTCTTATTCACCTTAAAAAAAAACTCCAAAACTAACAGAATAATGGATAAATCGCAGCGACAGAAATAATGGGTGGCACACACAAAACAATAACAGATATTAGTACGCACAGTGTGCCTCAGATCTCCATTTTGGGGACATTAAATGCAGCAATTAGGGTAGCACTTTTAAATATACAGCGGCTGCACTGGTGGAACTTCCTGCAATTAGAGGCATGGCACTCTGTGTGAACTCTCGAAGGTGTCAAAGCTCATATCTCCCCCTCCACCTGATCAGAAAGGCCCTGTGCTGGTGCAAAGGAGGGGTGGAGGGTAAAGGAAAGGGAGTGGGTGTGGGGTGAAGGGGGGTGAAGGCTGAGGCAGGAGACTCAAGGCTGTTGGCATGTGTTGTTTTTCCACTACGTGATCTCTATACCGATGTGGTTGGCATTAATTTTTGATGAACCATCGGCACAGCATACTTCCCTCTCGCCCTCTCATCCCTTCTCGCCTCATCCCATTCTCTCCCTCTCTGTCTTTCTCTCGCTCTCCCTCCCTTCCTCTCTTTCTGTTACAGGCTTTTCACCCACATATGTAAACTTGCTTTCTTATATTCTGCACATCTTTGCTTTGGAGCATCTGTCTCGCCTTCTGGAACCTCTGTATCTTTGTCACAGTAGCTGAGAAGGGTTGAGGGATTTGGGATGAACTTCTTCTCTTTTGTAGTCCCGCATTTGCTTGTGGAAGCTCAGCAGAGATTTCCATTTTAATCAGCCCTAATATACTGTATATAGTCTGTCAAACAAGAACTGCTAAGTTTCCATTGTTTTAAATGTGTTTGCATTTAGCTGCACATCATTTCTGAAACAAACCATTAAAGTCTACATTTACACAACATAGATCAAAAGCATTCATTATTCTTTTAAAATGTAAAGTGATACTACACAGTTTTACACAGCCTTATCCACTAGTGAGGAAGGACTATTAAAAGGGATCAAAATATCATTGAAATAATGAGGATTGGAATAGCTAAGAAACAGATATACCCCATGATTGGTTAAATCTAAATGCTGTATAGAAAAGATGTTATAGCTGGTCTAGCGATCACCATATGGCAAAAAGGGTAGAGCTCAGGAGGTATGAGCCAATCCTAGTGCTTGCCAGCTTACTCACAGTACTGTGCAAAAGTCTTGCACCACCACTCATTTCTTTATTTTTGCTTCCAAGGAGCCAGACCTTCTTGTAACCTTTTCAAGTGCTCTTGAGTAATAGTTCTCCAGACTTTCCAAAGGTCTTACAAAGTTTTCTTTTGGACATTGGCTCCTTTTCATTTATTTTCAGTCCAGTTTTGAAGCTGACCACTTACAAAGGAATTATTTATTTATTTAAAAGCTGATGAATCATTCAAGCATATAAAGGCACCTGATTCCAAAGATGAACCAGTGTTTTGTCTACACATAATGGAGAACTTAAAATTTTTTTAAATTGTATCTTTAGGCACTTTGTTACTGGCAGCCTGTCTTAATAAACACAGAATCTGATCCCATTTTTTTAGTTGAATCTACAAAAAGAAAAGAAACGCCTAGTTTGACAGGTATAAAATAGTATGTTTGCACCAACAAGGTGATTCCCAAAGAGCTGTTAGCCCAAAGCTTGGCATGTATCTCTGTGTCTGTGTGTGTCCTAAAAAATTGAGAAAACAGGCCAAATAAAGGATAAACGTTTTCAGGCCTGCAGGTCTTCTATCTACAGCAGATGCATAGTATCTGAAAGTCATGTCCTTAAAAAAATAGGAAAATAAAATCCACCAAAGACCTGACAGAGGACCTGAGTTGAATCACACTACCAATGTAGTAAAAGCACACCTGGAATGGAATGGAAGCAGTCATGGATTGGCCTCCCCAAAACCCAGACCCCAATATTATTGTAACAGCGTGCGATCATTCTGACAGCGAATGGAACAAAAGGGAGTCAACATTCAAAGACAGTTTCTGGTGTCCTTCAAGAAGCTCATTAGAGTTGCATAAACTCTGTTTTGCTTTATATTCTGCACTTTCACTTCTTTCCAGATTTTTCAATAAATTGCTGCACCCTTTAGATATCTTAACTGTGAACATCTTTATTTCTGCTGTAACGTTGGGCTTTTTAACACGCAAACTTGGAATAAGCAGACACACATCTGCTCGAACAAATGTTTCTCATTTTGTAGCTTTTGGTTGTATCACACTAACGTGCAGTATACAGAGCGGTCATACAGTAAAGTTTGTCATGTTATCAGTGCTTTAATAGCTTGTGTCTGTGTTGGCTTGAGCATTGCTAGTAAATGTAGTAGTTCAAGTTTGTTTTTTTTAAGACCATTTAAAATGCTGTCCATGAGATGGAGACTTTTCCTCCCTACGATCTATAGATTGGCATTTTAAGAATGCTATGTTTTCATTACACAACATTTGGAGAAAAGATGAAGACAACTTTGTTTCTGCTTGTTTAGGTGATTTACAATGAATTTATTAATTTCACCTATGCTGTTTGCCTGAAGCAAATAAGTCAAAGTATCTTTGCTTGTTATTACTGGAGGCATTTTGTATTTCTGTCTGAATATTTCCTGTTGGCCGGGGGGGGGGGGGGCAGGGTGGGGGTGGGCCGGGGGTTTTTTTGGTTGTTTTATAGGAGCTCTCCTCATTTCCCCGGGGGACTTTTGAAATTTTTAATCCCGGAAAATTTTTCGG
>VUQK01004799.1:2356-14603 GCA_015106715.1 Bujurquina vittata | reverse complement strand
TCAGTAAGGTGGTGTTAATGACCAGGTGTGTGGGAAGCAGGTGAAATGCTGATATTAATATTAATAATTTTCCACAACCTTTAATAATGTTTAACAAAATCAAGGGAACTGAAGAGAAAGCATTTACATTTTACACCCTTTATATTTTAGTCAACTGAATCGACTATAGATTTAGTCGACTACATTCTTACTCTTATTAGTCGACTAAAACTAGACTAAAACTAAAATTATTCAGATGACTAAATCATGACTAAAACTAAATTTATTTTTTGTCAGAAGACTATGACTAAAACTAAATCAAAATTTTCTGTCAAAATTAACACTGGTCTACACCAACATTGACTTCTATATAAAACTGAGTTAATGACAGCTGGGTGTGCGTTATACGTTCCTCTGTGTTTTGGCACCTTGTAAGTCGGCATTCTCTGTCTTCTTCCCAGAATCCTTCTTGAACATCCTTTTCAACTGTGAACACACACACACACACACACACACACACACAAAATTAGTGAGTTAGAGCAAAAGCGTGAAGATCAAGGAGTGTTTTCAGGTACTGTAAGTCCTTCTAACACTGAGTGTTACCCAACATTCGAGAACAGTCTGAAAATACGCCAACATCAGTTCTTGCGTAAAACAGGTGGTTTTAGGTGCTAATGTACTCCTCTAGGAAAAAAATAGATCTTTACAGAAAGGAGCAACAACTTAACACCACATGAATAAACTAATCCACATTTATCCACACCTTTCTGGCAACAGGGTCTTCAGGCAGAACAGGGGCACCCTCAGGTCCATCACAGGTGATGCGTGTAGCATCCCCTTTGGCCGGGAATACGTAGAGGGCCCTCTCTCCAAGCTGCCTCTGGGTGTGGTCGTAGTAGCCCAGACGCCTCACCCTAAACCCGACCAGCAAAATGACTTTAACTCAAACACCACGGGTTTTTGTGGCAGCATTCAGGCAGACAGACTGATCTGATTACTAAGAAAACCTTTGCCTTAAAATCTGAGCGATATCCTTACACAATACAAACTACACCTAATAAGCAAAGGCAACAACAGCAGCATATATATGGAGGCAGATGAATCACTGCACTGACCTGCAGAGGTTTTCCTGTGTGATGGTGGAGGGAGGTGGATAAACACTATCAGAACCTTTGGGCGAGTAGCTCTTGGTGATCCACGTCACTTTCAGCTCCACCACCTTCACCTGAAGGAAGCACAATGACATTCAAGCAAGTGCTTAAAGTAATGAAGACATACATTTACACAAAAACTCCAATTCATCAACAACAAGTGAGTATGTGAATACAGTACTTCTTGTTGATAATTCTGTCTGCCTGAATTCATGTTGGTTATTGAGATCGGTTTCAGTTTGTTGGTGTTCTACATATTTTTCTGTGTTGAATGATCTCTGGCTTATGCTGTAAAAGTAAATAAAAAAATTTAATTACAGAAAAACCAAAGGCTTAAATTGAAGATAAACAATTCACTTAATGGTTGTACTGTTTCTTCCAATTTGTTATAATGGCCTCCCTGGTGATCAAATCATCCGTTTGTGTCATTAAAACAGAGCATTTTCTTATTTTATACAGAAGGGAAGAATCCAAAATGTTCACCCAAGGTTGTAATTTAAAGCCAATCACCATCATTCACACAGAGTTCCAAGGCATAATAAACTGATACAATAACCAACGAGCCCCTAAATGGGTTTGGTTTCTGTCTAACAAAATTAAAAGGCTATTGCTATTTAGAAAAGCCTTTATACCTCTTCTACCACCACCCTGAACTTGCACTTCCTGCTGAGGACAGGTTTGACCCCCGACAGCCACTGTACATTGGAGAAAACTTTGGCGGGACCAATCAGGACCTGTCCTGGGTAAAAGCCGTACGCCTCATCAAAGAACAGACCCTGGACCCAAACAACAACAACAGGAATGTTACAAACCAAGACGTGACAGCTGGATAATAATAAAATAATTCATTATATCAAATACAGGTAACATGTATATGAAGGTTCATCAAGTTGCAATAAGTCTAACTTTTCTATTCTTTTTATTGTCAAAAAAGTTAAAAATACAAATGCTCTGTACATTTCATTTGTTTCTGTTACCACAAAATATATTTTTAAAATCATCCAGTTTGTATTTGTAAGATAACTGACTTTACACTGAAAAACCTAGAAATAAAATTATGAGAAAATAAATACTTAAAAGCATCATCTGCCAAATAAGGCTATAAACATAAAACAGGCAGTCATGGCAGCAATAAAACTAATAAATACCAATATTTAAATGTTTAGACAAATCAGTTGGAAATTTAATGTCAATAAGTACAATTTTATATTACCATATTAAGGTTTATGACAAAAAATTGCTTTTAATTTGCACAAAACCATGAGGGGGGAAGGGAAGAAAATGTAAAACAAAATCAGGAAAGCATAAAGGATCTTCCACAGAAAAGGTTATGCCTGCAGAATAAGTGAGCCACCTTCCTGACAGGGTAAACCTAAGATTGCATCTGAAGTTATCCCACTAAACCTGAAATCCTCCCCCATAGTTCATGCAGGATTTTGGACACTGAAGCTGAGGACTGGAACAAACAACAAAGGCAGAGCAGTGAGGATGGAGAGGGACAGCATAATCAGACCACGTTAGAACTAAATTTTAAATTTTAAAAATATCACCAAAAAAAAAAAAAGGTGAACCAGTAGCTGTCACCTCTATTCCAGCTCCTGTGGGGGCTTTGACCTCTGAGCGGCAACAGAGAGAATATTTTTTAAAAAAAAAGAAAGAAAAAAAAATGTACCTGAAGCGACAGATCAGAGCTGGTGGCTACGTACCGAATCACTGACATGTGGACAGACATCATAAAGCTTGGCACCGTCTTCCACGCTCATGGAGCACCTGGAGGAAGCAAAGAGCCAGACATTCACTGGATGTGGCACCGATCAACGTACGTTCACATACTCCAACAGACATGGTCACGGTACACTGTCTGCTCCCACACACACACACTTTACCTGGCTCCATTGGACAGCTTGAGGATGATATGATTGGTCAGGTCGTACACTTTCCCCAGCCAGAAGTCATAAGCAATGTAGTCGCCATACATGAAAGACTGAAAGGAAGAACAGCAGGAGCACATCAGCTTCACACTGTGTCAAAGATTTACCTTATGAAGGGGTTTATCGAGTCCATCATTTACTCAAAGTTTTATTGTCATCTTAATGACTGATGGCAGAGATTATTTATGGAGTAGTTTCTATTCACATTAGTTAATATTTATCTGGGTTTTTCCAGCACATAGCTGGCTCCCACTAAAGGAAAAAATAAAATCACCATGATAAATAGATTTCTAATCGGGTTTTTAAAGCGGGGTTTAATTTACTCAAGCATAAAATAAATTTTTACAACAGGAAGATACACAGACTTCTTTTAATGGTAACAGAGACCCTTTGCCTTAACTACAGTGCTAAACAAATTTATTAGAGCACCTGTCATAAAAACAAGAAAACATTTTAGAAATCAGTCAAAAATTTAATTATATAAACAATTCTTTCTAATTTCTTTTATAGTAAATTATAATATACATTATAATCAAATTATCATCTATTATAATATACTTAAAATATCATTTAAATTCTAATTTAATTATATTGTTATTTATTAGGGAAATAAACTGAATTCACATTTTCACACCCAGTGACTCGGCACACTGGATTTCTCTGAGAAGTCAGAAATAAATCAAATGTAACACTATTTTTTTTTTCTGTTTAGGAATGCAAGTAAATAACTGTAATTAATCAAAAATAATAATGCACTTTATTATTTTTTCAGTTTTTTTGTAAAACAGTACATTTGAAAATTCAAGGATAACAATAATTATATTTTAATATTAAAAATTTAATTCTGATTAAAGTGCTGGCACATACTGGAGGATTAACCATTACAGAAACATCCATTTCATTTTTGTTAATTGTGATACGTTTATGCCATGTAGACATGGCATAAACGTTACACTGAGTGGTGGGTTTATAATTTTGTTAAGCATATGTGGACCAATCATACTCACATGTGTATTCACCCCCCTCAAAAGGCACATTTTCAGCTAGAAAAATCTTGTCTAATATCAAAGTATTACAATTTATTTCCGACACCAAAACTGCAGTTCTGCGCTTAAATTTCTGCAATATATACACAATATACGAGCACGGGTGGTGATCTTTAAGAAGACTGCCAGTCCCATGAAAAATTAAGTAGTTTAGAACAGTACACTAATACAATGCAACTGTAGACACACTCCACTCCAAGACAGCATCAGTGCCTCCATCAGGCTGGTTGTGTGGACAAATTTGACCAAACTAACAAAGACTACAAACTAACACACATTTCCTGCACATTTATTTCATTTAGATTTGTAGGTGCACAATATGCTTCAGTCAGATTCAGTTTTTCCTTCAAAGTCTTTATTTTTATATTGATTACCGAATTTATAAAGGCGCATCGCATTATAATGCGCAATATCAACAAATGGGTCTTTTTTCTTACATAAGGCGCACTGGATTATAAGGCGCACTGCCAATTTTTGAGAAAATTTAAGGATTTTAAGTGCGCATTATAGTGCAAAAAATACAGTAACAAAAATGTTGTAGTTTAGCTTTAATCATTTTGGTTTGCACACATGTAACAGTTAAGTGGGGGAAAAAAGAGCTTTATCCTTTACCGCTAAAATGTGGCTGATTTAATACAGATGGAGATGGTTTAAGAGCATAATACAAAGTCACCATTGTTTACCAAAGTATAAAACACTTTATTGATCAGAATAAAATATAAGGTGCAGAGAAGCCGAAAATGGGGACAAAGTCTCAGGAGGTTAAATTTAAGAAGGTTGCTTTAACTAGGACAACCTTCCTTGTTATTAGAAGTCTTTACTGTACTTACAGTAAGAAAAGTTGTTAAATTGAGTAACCTTAACAGTCCTCACTTCACACTCCCAAAAATAATGACAGAGCAAAGCAGATAAACTAATATGGCCATAATTTACAACAAAATATAGTGGAGACTCACAGCGAACTGAAGTGAACCGCAGGTGAATATCATTAAAATATTCTATCCATTAGTTTATTTTTTCCTCTTTGGTTACGTGGGGGTCAGGCTGGCCCAAGGCCGATAAAATAAAGTGCTAACGTAAGATCTTGGTATTAAAATTGCGTCTTTCAGGTTATCTTACCCAGATGTGCTGGAGGTCTTTGCTGTTGACTGGATACAGTACACAGTTTGTTCCCACCAATTTCACTGCACACTCAATGTCAATGTTGGTCACAATACCACACTGGTTGTCCTGAAACACAAGACACGCATCATCCTGTTAGTAACTCAAGACCTTTCAGGTGTTTCCTGCGTGCACAAGACCGCATACTGAATTTCAAACAAAAGAAAATCTCAAAGCTTAATGTTTCATTTGTATTCAGATTGTGTGTTATAAGACGTAAAAGCCTCCTTTTAGTCCTCTACAATAGCCGACCTGCAGTAATATTCCAGTCATGTCTGATGCAGCAGATGAAATAAGAGTGGCGAGCAGTGACGTGACTGTCAAAGGGAAAGGCTGATTGAAAAGAGCAGAAACAACAAGAGAGGTGCAGACAGAGAAGGTGAAAGCGTTATAAAAAGCGAGGGCTATACTTACGTTAGAGTTATTTCTTCGCACGATGTCTCTGATGACGATCGATCGATCTTCAAGTTTTAACTGCAAGAGTGAGAGCAAACAGGTTAAGAAAATGGAGGCTAACACAGCTGAGTGACTTCATGTTTAAGACATCTCACGCCTACAGAAGCTGCTGAGTGTGTGGCACTGAAATTGGATCATCATTTTCTTATAATAACCCTTACAGCAGCGGAGAACACTGCACATCAATAACTCTAATGGAGCCTGGACAAGGAGCTGGAAATTAACCAGCTATGTATAAATCCATTCACACTTGGACCGGGACAGCAGTACTTGTGTGTCACACGGGCGTCCTCGTCCTCACCCACAGCCATAAACACCGCAACATGACCGCTCGGCAGAGCTGCAACGCCCTCTGAGAGCAGATAAACAATTCTACTGTCCAAACAAAAGAGGCGCATTTCACTGGGCTGACCAGCAGGAGTGTTTATTCAACACTGAAGGAGTCAGCAAACACAATTTCACTTTCAATTACTAATCAAAACACTGAAATAAATTCTGGATCCAGTGAAATGGAAAATGGTTTCGGGACAGCCTGATGGGCGGACAAAGTCAAAACTTAGAGCGATCAAAGAGTGCAGAAAACAGAAGCTGTTGGACTAAACCTGGCAACAGATAAGCTCTCAGAGGGAAACCTTGTTCCTGTGAACTGAAATTTGCTGTGTCACACCATGTCTGTATGCACGCATCCACACTAAAAACAGGCCTGCATTAAATAAATAAAAAACAGGCCTGCTGTAATGAACCATGACTGAGCAGCAGCTACAGTGAGTTTCAAGGCTTATCAGATGCCAACACACAGATTGTTTATAATTCATACTATGAGAAAAAAAAATAACAAATGATAATCAGGTAAACAGCATAAAACCCACTTATGATCATCATCTACCAGGCCTGTGAGCTCTCTTATCAGACTGGTAAAGACAGAACGTCGTAGCCAGAATCAGGGGGCTGCGTTTTTTTCACCCAGCATGCTCGTCTGTCGTCATGCGGCCTCACACAAGTCCAAATTCAGTTTACAAGCAAGGCATCTCCTCTATAGAGGGGATACATATTTACGGTTTTCTTGTTATCTGAATGAGCTTTAAACATAACAGTTTTTACCAGATTGGCATGCTATAACCAGACAATAGCTCCACATGGATATCATAAAAATATTGTGGACGTTGCATTGCAATCGTTACACCCATAAGGCAAAACTATATGCATACACATATTTTGCCATCTAAAATTTGTCATTCTTACAAAGCATCGTATTCTCTCATTTAAAGAGAAGACATGTTTTATTACATCATACTATTCTGGTTACACGAGTTTCTCCTCCATCTCCTTGCCCCCCTGCACTGAAAGTCACCCACATTCACACCAGTGCCATCCAATTACTATTCAGGACAAGTAGCTTCTGCTCTTTGTACTCACAGCATCACTGCAGCTTTTCAGCAGTCATTATTTACACTGTTTATTTGAGACAAAAACATGACCGCTGATCATTAGAGGAGGACCAAAGTTAATGTGCCTCATGTCCTTGTTGCACCTTTCCTTTACCTTTAAACCACAGCCTGCAGAACTTCATGGGCAGGTGAATTTCATGTCACCAGTGAAGCAGAAAAGAAAAATAAGCATAAACAGTACCACAGCTGAACGGACAACATCAACACCTGCAGTCGCTGAAAATGTATCTAGAAAAACTTCAGGGTCCACCCCGATAACATACCAGACACTTTATACTACAAGTGGTGATGGGAGGTCTTAACTCTTTAGTCACTGTTAAGAGTGCGGCCACTGCAGAAATGCAAAAGAGCAAAAACGTGAAATTTCCTATAAGACCTGAGCTGCTGAAGAGCAGCTCAGGTCTAAATGAGTGAAGTGACCCAGAGCTGGCTGGTCAGATTCTGTAAATATGAAGGGAAGGTGCTTCAATGCTTCCTTAATTCCCTCCTCCTAGGAGAAGATACACTGAACCACTCACAGCGACATACAAGTGGCACAGATCATGTAAATGTTAACAGTGTATTTTTCCATATGACCCTTCAGAAACCCACAGGTGAACTCTGAACATTACACTGCTGTAATAAATTTTGCTTTTCATGAAGTCATCTCCCTGAATAAAAATTATGAGCTACATTAAAATGAAAAAGTAACATAATTCACTTTGCATTAGTTATGTCCTCAGTTTAAGCGCTGCTGTACTGCAGCCTCATTTATTAATTTTACTCCAGTCCCAGAAAGCCTTAATAAAACGGCAGGAGTTACCCTGGATCACGGTATGTGTGGACAGGATGAGCAAGTAACCTCAATATGACGATCACTTCATTTCACTTTACAGGTTACATATTCGTTTGTCTTCAGAATTTCTACCTTAATAATGAAGTGATCTTTTTCCACTGGTTTTAAATGACCTGCATGAAACAAGGTAAGAAATCACAGAGCATCTAAGAAGCCTTTGTAGTCCATTGTCCGGACATTTCAACACAGCAGACTCACAACAACAACAACAGTTATATTAAGCAGTCAGTCTCTGATTCTCATAAGTGAATTGTCCTTTACACCCATCCTTGATCTTGTGATGCTTTCAATTGAGGTCAAGGAAAAATGACTGGGAGAAATTTTAGGAGGTCTTGAGTCCAACAAGGAAAAGAGTCACAGCCGTGTGACACAAAACAAATGCCGAGGGAGCATTTCTCTTCATTTCCACCTCTTCTGTTCTTAGCCAACTAAACCTTCTCAACCCTGACAGCTGGTGTCTACAAATAAACAAGGGTTAAAAGTGAATGAATGAAATGAAGAAATACCAACATTAAATGCCAACATCCTCTCAGCAGACACAGGACAGACACTAATTAAAAAGAGTTCAATGTCCACATTTTCCTGTGCAGCACTCAATCATGTGCTGGCTCCCGAAACTGGAACAGTGATGAAAACTTTGAGAACCTCATCTATACAAGGTTATCTGTAGGAGGGTCTATTTTCACTCTATAAGCGACAGGCAAATATGCTTTGCTGGCAGGAAGCATGCAGAAAAGTGGCAGCAAACCACCAGCCAGAGACCCAGAGTTTGAGCAGACACAGATGGAAGTAGAGAAGAGTGTAGAAATCCAAAAGGACAAGGCAGACTGCATGTTAACCTACAGAATGGGAGGTGGGGATGGGGAAAACATGGGGAAAATGTCAGTGAGAACTTATAAATCTTATGTGCGCAAGTAGGTAATACTGTTATTATCATAGCTGGAACAATTAGCTGATGAGTTGACTATTCAGTATATTAATAATGCAATCCATCAATCCATTTTTTTTAACTGCTTATTCAATTCAGGGTCAAAGGGAGGCTGGAGCCTATCGCAGCTGTCTTATGGTGAGACGAGAGGTACACCCCGTGGACAGGTCGCCAGTGTGACACAGACAATCACTCATGCTCACATTCACACTTACACCTACAACCAGTTAACATAACGTGCATGTTTTTGGACTGTGGGAGGACTGTACTTCAATAACATATCACTGTGGGTCACTCTGCATACACATCTACCGTAGAGATTCAGCAAACACGGCAAAACACGCTTTCAGGACAATCAGTATACCTCTTCAAGGTTTTGAAATGGATTTTAATTTTACTGCAAAGAGACTAAAAGTGAGCACAGCGAAGATAAGCTGCTGTAGATAACAGTACAGACTGTATGACTGCAGTTCTGTGTGTAAAAGTGCCCAAACATCCTGATGAGGACAGTATGAAAAGCACCTGCAAGGCCACCCCCCCACACACACAAACACACTTGTGTGTTCCTGGCAGGTCTTCAGCTTTATCTCACACTGTAACCCAACTCCTTTCTGGGAGAGGAAGAGCCACTAAGAGTGTGAGTGTGGGGGGGATATAATCAATGGGTCGCCATGTTCCCTTGTACTCTAACAGCAGCTTGTCAGCTCCTCAATTTTACACACACACACACACACACACACACACACACACACGTCTCCCTATTTATTTGAAGCTTTTAGCCAAGTGAAGAGCTCAGAGACCTTTATTTTTTTGGACAGACCCACAAATGCAGCTCTTCTTCATTAATATTCTCTCAGTGCTTCATGCTGCAGTGCGCTGCTGTAGTAACACATTTCCTCACCCGTTCAGAAACACTGTTTAAAGCACAGGTGCCGAAATATAACCAATATGTGCGAATGTGCTGGACAGGCAGTTATTAAAAATGCCCTGTGGGTAGGAAGTATAATCCACTTAACATGTGTAATTGTAATTGCTAATCCACCGTACACCTTGTAACTGGATTATGTCAATTACACTCTGTTCCTTAAATCTGCTACAGAGCAGCACGGCCCTGCAGTGGGAGCGATGACTCTCTAGGAAAAGGTGAAGTTGAGGAGGAGGAATAATACTGCCATCTCACTGATCAAAGCGTGTTTAGATCATGTTTTGCATTGATGTACGTGGAATATTATCAACCTGAATGTACACAGTCCTGTATATACGCAATTTTAATACAATCCAGATTTCTAGATGGAGCTCCTTGATTTCATGTGTCAGGACACATAATGTTGTACTTGTGCATAGAGATGCAGAGGTCACCGTCTTACCATCTGCATCTCTCACTCCCTAAATGAGTGGACTATCCGTGCTTGCTTGGTCTCCCAAGAGACACCATTGCAAAGAAACTCAAGAGGGGGTTAAAAAATGTAAGTGTTCATGTTTCATTCAGCACAGAGTCTTGACTAAATTTTGCAGTAATTCATGGGAAAGCTAGTTGCTCACCTCTATCACTCTGTGTGTGCCTGTGGGTAAGAAAGAGAAAGACTCTCTAGTGCAAAAGAGCCACTACATGTTAACAGAAAAGAAATTGTTGGCAAAGCTAAAGCTAGACCGCCTGCGTACTTTTAAGTTTTAAAGTTTTAAGCATAATTTGTTCAGGTTTGTGAATTTATTCTGCAGAGCAATCTAGTGAGTTATAATTTGGTTAAAAAAATCCTACATATCAGCAGTGATGTCTTCTTAAGGAGCAGAAAAAGCCTGACAGCTTTAAGGTTTGTTTGGAGGTCAAATTAAAATAAGGCAAAGCCATCACTTGGTGAAGTTTGCAAATGAAGCAGATGAAGGAGGAAGGTTTCTCCTAGTTACACACACGATGCACACAACTCCTCAAGGCACCTTGAAATCAAAGCTCTGTCTCTGCACCACTGCTGCAGTGATTTATGCATTTCTTCAAAACCCTCAGGTGCAGACACATGCACACTAATTAAAACTGGACTTTGACTGCAACAATGAGTAAATTGCACATCTCCTGACATTTCTGGTAGCACACACACACACACACACACACAGCAGAATGATTACCCAGCTAAACTGATGGGTCACAGCAAAGCAGCCGACTGTTGCTATGGCTCGTATAGAGATGAGGAGGAGGGAGGTGGTATGATAGTGGAGGGAAACAGACTCAGACAACAAAAAGAAAGAAAAGAAATGTTTGTTTGAGGCACCTGGCTCCGAAAAGAAAGGAATATAACCCTGGCTGTCTCTTTGTCCATGCTTTTAGGGCAGAAGTGGACAGATTGAGAACAAGAATCAACGGAGAACAGTTTTTGCTTTGATTTTCCAGCCTGATTTGCACAAATCATTATTCAGGTGCAGCACAAAGAGGAGGAACTGAGATGCTGCAGAGAACTGCAGCTCTGGGCCACGCCTGTTCTGACAGACAGCTTTCGATACCAGGCTCACTTGTCCTTCACACTGTTGTTTATATTAACAAGACATCCGAGCCACAAGCACAACAGGAAGAAAAACAAACACAGGTGGATTCAGTAGTAACAGGTGCATATGCTGCATTTCTCCCCATGCACAGCTAACATCACTGAATATGAAGCCAAAAAGGTGAAATTTCACCCACCAGATGCTGCTAAAATCTGTGATGATGAAGGTGTAACATAGTGCAGAGCTACAACCTGCACCTCCACCTTCAAATTATGCTTCTGTTCAATGTTTTGGGGGTAATCGAAAATAATGAGTCGTTTTCAAAGAAGTGACGACCTAAGTATCAGAGCAAAAGAGGCCTTCTGGGTTCATCTACGTCGATCCCATGAGAACTGCATCTTGGTGTGTTGCTGAGTCATTTTCATATGAATAACGTCATAATTTTAGAAATATATATATACGCCGTGGCTTGTTGTCAATGATTTTTAGCTGCGTGGAACAATGTGCTAAAGCACTGGATTTAATGGATGTTTTTATTCATTATGAGCTTTTGCTTTTAATCAGTTTTAATTTAGTTTAATTTCCAGAGTGGGTCTGCTTGTGTCAGTTTTTAGTGTTTTAAAATGTTTTTTGTTTCAGTCTTATTTTCAGTCTTCTTATTTATTTATAATATTGATGGGACAGAGCACAAACTGCCCACTCATGTTTATTTATTTATTTAAAAAGGGCTCTGATTCCAGACATTTCTCCACTGATGTTTTTTTTTTTTAATCCTTATGTAAAGAGTTTTAAGCTATAGCTATGAAGTGAATCATGACCATAAAAATATTTGATTTT
>VUQK01004797.1:42883-55327 GCA_015106715.1 Bujurquina vittata | reverse complement strand
ATTTGTTCAGCTAAAGAAAACCCACATTGAGCTGCAGGTTCTGCACAATCTGACATTTTCATCTTGAGTCCGTTCTTGGAAAGGTTTTAAGAACACTGAGAGACTGATCATGAGCATTCAATAAAATATAATCATCTCGAGAAAACCATCGGTAAATTAACTCGTTATCACGAGAAAACAAAGTTTGTTTTCCCGTGATAACGCGTTATTTATCTCGTTATCTCGGGAAAACGGTATTCGTTATCCCCTGATAACGAGATAAATAACGCGTTATCACGAGAAAACAAAGTTTGTTTTCCCGTGATAACGAGATAAATAACGCGTTATCACGAGAAAACCATTGGAAAAAAGTTTATAGGGACCATGGCCGTTCTCGGCTTCCGTACATTTGGAACAGTAACTAGTAATTTTTTTTCCCCAAATTCTAATATGAAAGTAATACATATTCTCATATGCCATACAATTAAGCAGTTTTTATTGTGCAGCATTTAATACTTAGCTTACATATTACATATAGTCTTTGTGAGGAATGCCTAAACAAACAGAAATCTTATGCTTACTCCCATGAGACCCAGCTACTTGTGAATACAGATTTGAAGCACTGGCTGTGTCAACACTGGATGACTAATAACTGGCTTTAAGAAGAGCTTTTATCCCTGAGGCCATTTGGGATTAAATATCACAGATCACCCAGTAAATCCCTGTCATGAATGAGGGGAAAGCGTTTGGTCCTTTGGCTAATTTGAATGTCACAGGAGGCCAAAAGTACCATCTCTGTGTTAGTTAGCGTGCTTGTTCCCTTCTACTTTTTCATGTCTTTGCCAGTTTTTTACACTCTGAACTTTGGCGGACATTTCTGCAAAGACACTTAGATGAGGACAGCACTTGCTGCCTGTGCTATCTCCATAAATTTACACCTCAAGAAACTGTTCAGCTAAAAGAGCCAAACAGCTTGAGGGGCTTTAATCCAAAAAAATAATTTAACTAAAAGCCACATGCAGCAGGGCAGCCTGAATGAATGGTTAAGTGAGTGATGCTAAGACAAAGCCCAGCTGATCCCTTCTTACAACAAGAAACAAAGACATTAACCGGAAACCAAAAGTTTTCACATACTCGTGAAACGTTTGTTTGAACTTGGCAAACACACATACATGAAATGACACCCATAAACACACTCCACTAAATTTATCTTTGCATATCTTTGGGATTTACTGGTGTTACATAAGGCAGAGAGGAAATAGCTTTCTTTTGGCTGCTGGGTCTCATTGCTTCTCATTCCAGGGAGTTAAATACTGCTGTTTCGACAGAAGCTGCTGGCATCACTGAGCTGCAAACAAGGTGTCCTTTGGTGTCAGTGCTGTGACGCGCCAGTGTTATCAAACACATAATGGTCCTGTTTGAAGTAGTGACATCCTCAAGAAGAGTGTCATATGAGGCATTCAGATGCACTGAAATATCTGCTGTAGAAGACCCTGCTTATACATTACATTGTAAAAGGTTTACATTGAATATACTGTGTACTTTTAGCTGACTCAAGTAAAGTGGAGTTAGTAGCTTTGTGCTATTATATAACATTTCTGCATTATTAAACAAAAGTAGAGCTACTGAGGCAGTTGGCTCTTGGCCTTTTGAGTTTTCATATAGCTGGGGATGCTGCACTGGAATGATTGACCAACAAAATGACCTTTACCGACTATTTTCAAATGAATCACCAAAAAGGGAGAACTGCTACACACTAAGACAAAGACAGTTGAGTTGGATTGATTTTGTTGTTAGCATTTCTGATTGTGTTGAGGAGCTTCTCCTCTGCAGTAGCGATAAACCTGTTACCATGAAGCATGCAGATACCTTGGAGGTTCGTACATGAGACCAATCAGCATCGCAACATCTGGTGAAATTGTCCACTGTTGCTATGACAACAGGTAATCCTCCTCAATGATCTTGAAATTGTGTGGTTCAAAGGAGGGGTTGATATCAAGCAAACAATTACTGTCTACATTTATCGTTTCTGGTTGAGTTGAACAATTAAATGGCACAATTAAGACAGTCAGAATTGTGAAGCTCTTGTCTGACATCTCATTTTCTACTGGTTTTCATTCCTCGTCTCTCTCCACATCTCACTTTAACTTTTGCAAACTTTAAACATTTGAGCTTGAAATACATGTGCAGTTTAACTTAAATTTAGGAATGAATAGTGCAAAAATGGAATTGATTATTGAGTTAATTCATGGAAACCCAAATTCGACAGACATATGTGTGTCTCTCTTTTATTTTTTACAATGTCAAAAGGGTTAAAGAAAATGATATTTTGATACATTTTTACTTGGACAAAAATAAGTCATGTGGTCCAGTAAATGGGGAATAAAGGTCTCATCATTAGTAAGATTGTGTAGGAGTCAGAAGGAAGCCATGCAGTTCAGCCAAGGATGATTCTAAAGAAAATGCTCTTGCTTCAGGGCCAAAGTGCTCAAGCCGACAAAAATTGTTTGCATATGCTGAATACCCTCAGTGTCGCTGAACATAGAATTGTTTTCCACAGACAACATTAATTTGATGTAGGTGAAGATGTGAGCGCAAATGGTTGTTTGATTCTGTTATTGACAGGCAGCCTCCCTTCCAGCTTAACATGTGGTGGGCTCCAGCTCACCTCTGTGACCATCCAAACATGGTCACATGATCACGATTATTTAAGAGGCACTGCATAAAATAATTTCATTGGAAAGCATATTTGACAAAATTTTAAGTTTGGTAATGAGATATTTTTGCTCTCCTGACATGTTTTAAACTAAATGAATCATATATTTGATTATTATTTTTTGGAACTTACAATTTAACCAAAAGATATGTATAAATGATATGTCCTTTATTTTAAGCTTCAGGTAACTCTGTTTGGCTCCATGATGACATTATACTTTGAGCATAGTAGTAGCCTGCGGCGTACAGGTTGGCAAATATAGCTTAGAGCTGCTGTCATGGTGTTGCAGCTGTTTATAAGGTGGGTTTACTCAAACTTCCAAGTAATAATTACCTGTTATTTGAATGAATGAAGCGTCATGTTGGAAACCATTTTCGTGAATGGATTGTGCGCACCTGCTGTGACATCACCAGCTTTCCTGTGCAGAAGTGCAGCAGGGGCAATAAGTGAGGCTGATTGTTTTGAAGGATTATCGTTTGATGTGTTCTGGGTCTTCTACAATTTCTCAACACAAAGATAAAGAAAATATTCACTTTACTATCAGAGGTTTATTTCAGATATTTGTATGGATCATTGCACATCAACAAATAACTCCCCACAACAACTGAAGACTAAAGCTCCTAAAGCTCGTGCTGAGATTGTTTTCTCAAATTATCCCCATGAGGTAAGGATGAAGACATTTCTCCTGATTGCTCTTTGTTTAATGAAGCAACTCATTATGCAAAGTATGTGCTTTTTTTTTGTCCGTTTTCCTTCAGTTTCACTCTGCTCTATTCTTCATTGCAGGCGGGGACTTTGCTAGGATTATGTAACATTAAATCCAATTGGAAATGTCACTACAGCTCTGCAGAAAATATCAAGCTCAGTAACTTACAGTTAACATCTTGCATGCATATGTTTGTCAAAATCTGTCTTATTATTTTTAATTACAATAGAGTTTGTCAGCTCATAATAATCCTTCAGCATGAGTCTGACACACATGACCCAGGAATTTTCTTCACTCTCTCTTTATTTTTTTTAGCATCTGACCATAGAGTAAACGTGTGTGTGTGTGTGTGTGTGTGTGTTGCTGAATGTACAATCCTCAGAAGTCACAGATACACAAGTGTGTGTGTGTGTGTGTGTGTTGCTGAATGTACAATCCTCAGAAGTCACAGATACACAAGTGTGTGTGTGTGTGTGTGTGTGTGTGTGTGTGTGTGTGTGTGTGTGTGTGTGTGTGTGTGTGTGTGTGTGTGCGCGTGTGTGTTTCTCAGAGAAAGATAGTGAGAGAACAGTGTTAGCGCTTGCTGTGATAATATCAGCCGTTATATCACCACAAATATTTAACTCACTTCTTGAGTCTAATTACAACTGAACAAACTTAATAACATTCTGAGCAGGTTTTAATAATAGTGGACGTTTGCATTGATGTTCTGGGTGACAGAACCGATGTTACAAACTATTTTGTGCCTTGTCAAAAGATAATGATACTGAACTATATATGACAACTACAAGTAATTAATATTTATAATTATTACAACAAATTTCTAACTTTTGTTATATTGAGATAAAGAGCCTGTGTCTAATAGAAGCCATTTAATTGGCAATAGCATCACCAGCACTGCAGACTGCGCACTGTGGCAGCATTCAATTTGCTTTTTGATATCACAGTGGAACAAGCCTGCATTCAGGCTGCAGCGCATGCGCTCATTATAACAATCTGCTTCATGTAGTTAAGCGTATGCAGACATAAATACACACGGATGTAGGAAATACACGGATCCACCAGAATAATAAAAAACACCTGCCTCTGTCCATAAGTATGGCAGTCTGAGACAGATTGCTCTGGAACAATGTTTAGGTGGGTGGTACGTGTTGTTATCCACATAAATGCCAGGGCCCAATGTTTCCCAGTAGAATATTTCTCTGTGAGGGGTTTTACAGTTACAGCTGACATATCCATTGTCATACAGTATACAGTGAGGGGCACTATTTAAATATTGGTGTGTTAATAATGTTTTCTACATAATTGGATTTGCAATATAAGATGGATGATCGCTTAATAGCTCTTCCATGGCTTGTGTGGTTTGATTAATGCCAATTGTTCCCATTAATGTCCCAAGCAAAATATATAGCATTGGGTTTGTCACTACCTCACTGACGTCACAGGATGGCCATTTTTCTTCTTCTTAATATTTGGTAAATTTGATCCAAGCTAAGAAACACTATTTAACCTCATTATTATTATTTGACCTGTTAATGAGTCTAAACTGAGCACAGGTCACAAGGGACTACACGTTCACTATAGCAGATGGGGTATAGCAGCTACTGAATAGTGTTCTTTTTCCACCTCCACAAAACAAAGACATGAAAATGTGACTCAACTTTACAACAATGATTAATCTCTTATCTCAGATCAAACAAACACAAAGACACCATCAGTGTATTTCTGCTCTCCCAGTTGCCGTGAAAACATGCTAATTAGATTGTTTTGGCTTGTGGGGGTCGGAACAAAAATATGTGCTGAATTGTTCTGGTTGTTAGTGTAAAGTTGCCACCTATTAAAAGTGGTAATAGTGCAACTCGTTTCCCCCCTCACTTCCACTAAAAATCAGTGCTTGACTGTTCTCAGGGGATTAACGGAGAATTGTTTTTTTTTAAATCTCCTACCACTTCCCATTCTGTGCATGCATTAATACAGGAAGTTTTTGCAGTTTCTACACACAGAAGTCAAATCAATGGGTCTCATGTGGGAATGCTTTTGCATTTATTTTTTTCTCAAAACTCTCCTATTTTTTTTTCTGTTAGTCTTGCTTGTATGAGAGTCTGAAGATGTCAGTGTTTAAAAAAAAACAGATGTCACAGATGTGAAGGGGGAATGCTTGACATGAAGAAAGATGCTAAACAAGTTTTTCTAATATGACAGGGGACAAAGGTGGAATTGACAGTCGTGGTGCTGTAAGAAGAGAATATTGTAGCATACGGGTGATATTACATTGTCAGGCAGGTGCAGACTGAAACAGTTCACCCGAGGAATTTGACTCCATTCCCAGACGCTTACAGTAGGTTAGCCCTTCGTGTTATTTAGGACTCTCACCATTTCAGATTTTCTCCATGTGATTAAAATAATTCATACTAATGATATTACCGCCAGTGGTTTTACTGGAATTTTTAAAATGGGGTCGCATTTTGTGATGATTTATGATGTTTTTAATGTGTGCAGTCCTCCTGCCTCTGTAAACATGCATTAGGGGAGATGTAAATGCCCCATAATAATATAGTAGACACACTGAAGAACAAGATTTAATAGTGAGATAATGGAGCTAATAATATGCAATCTGGTTATAACATAATTTAAGTTTAATTTGTCTGAGGTAGAAATGAATAACAGGGTCTCACACTTCCTTTGTTTATAGTGTGCAGAGTGATGGATTTAGGGTAGGCAGTGGACCAAATGAATCCATCCATAACTAAACCAATTGCTTTCAGTTCATGTAATACTATTTAACATGGTTTCTCGACCTTTCCTGACCATACATTACACAGAGCGACTTGTCTAATGTAAAATGCAGGCAAACAGGTAGACAGCTTGCAGAGAGAGCCAGAAACAGCCTGAATCCATGCTTCGATGGGCGTCTTTGGGGTGTGCTACTGTGCGCTATGGATGATGTTGAGAACAGTGTATATTAAGCATGCTAGTCATGTCGGATACATGGAAATGTTCTGAGATGTTCATCAACTAATTTCTTCTTCCTTTTTAAAATATTAATGCTAAAATTCACAGCTGGTCAAAACAACACTTTTCCCAGTGCGCCCTGCGGTCAGTCTGTCATTGCTGATACAACAGGAAGTGATAGTGGAAAATGACATGTATCAAGACTCCGAGGCAGGTAACGGGACTGAGAGAGCTGAAGAAGCTTTTGTACCAAAATGTAGCCTCTTAGTAAACTGTAAAATGTAAAGCCATGATGATGATGATGATGATAAGGAGGAAGAGGATGTAGTGAGCAGGATCATTATTTTTCATTTACTTTAATAATTGTCTTAGTTTTGTATTTTATCTTGCTTAATTTTGGCATCATAGTCACCCCTGTGAGGTCTAATTAAACCTAATCCTAAGCTCTTAATATACATAATTTTGGCTTTGGATTTCCAAAATAGCTATTTTTTCTCAAAAACATAGGGTTAGGTAATTAATTCAGATTAAAAGAAGACACTGTAACTTCAGGTCTATTTTTGTTATTGAAAAATATGAGTCATATTGACAATAGGTCTGCACAACTCCCAAATTTAATTTGTACCAAAGAGGTGGGGAAAAAAAAGTGCTGCACCTATGAATGGCTCCTACATGAAATCTAATCGTCTTTGTTTACCAGTCTATGCAATTAAGGATACTCTAATTGTACTGACAGGACGCATAATTTGTTTAGCGCAGGGGTAGAGCAGTGCAATAAGCCTCACCCAGCCAGAATGAGGGTTTTTTTTCCCCTTAGTGATTCCTACATCTGATCAAAGCTCTGTGTAGCTCTCAGAAAAGAAGCTCCTACCAGAGTGTCATATACTGCACAGTAAGTCTGCTCTGTGATTAAGCAAAGGCACAGGGCTTTCCAAATTAATTCTGAGGTTCTGTGAATTCCCTCTGGTCTATGCTCTGCTCAGACTATCCCTTTTGTCTGTGGTAAGGGTAGGTTCAGCCTGCCTTTGTTTGCCTTCCATTAAGATGGGGTTCATGTGAAGCTCTATTAGTTTTGGAGTCAGTAGGGAATCAGGGTATCTGACAGACAGTGGAAGTAAAAGAAATGGAGAAAAAAGCGAAATCAAGAGAACAGAGGTGATGACAGAGAAGGATGTATGGCGAGCACAGACAATCATGAAAGTGAGAAGATTGGGAGGGAAATGAGCTCAGCTGAAGCAAAGCTTGACAATCCCTGTATTCCAGCTGACTATCAGATACTCATGAAGTACAGGAAATGTTATATATAATAGGCTCTCGGTTTTGCTCCCCTAGTAACTTTCTCTTGTGTCACGTGCTCCCTCCTCTTATTGCTTTCACTTGCTGTCCCATTGAATCCATGTAATGAGGGGCTCCAGTCCATCAAAGGATCAGATAGGTCTAAAGCCAGTCTGAGCCTCTGGGTGCTCAGCTCACTACAGGCTCTTGGTGTTGCCCACCCATAAGCTGACAAATGCAACTTTGTTTTACAACAAACAGAACAAAGATTTAATGTCTCTAATATCAATTTATTTAATCCCCTGTGATGTAATATCTTGTAGAACAAGAGAGCTTGCCAAATGGCAGCTTAGAATAGCTGACACATACAAACACATTTAATTTACAGTGTTCGCATATCCCTAAATGAAATAGGACCCAAAGGGGAACCTAATTATTTAAAACATTATAATTCATAGTAACTATTTTTGCTCTGGTCTTTAAGCGCCTGGTATACAAACACTCTTCATATTTTAGATATTCCAAGCTTGGAGTACAAAATTGTATTGCCATATCGTCTGTGATGTCAGTTACACAGTCATTATGTTAGGTCCATAGGTTTTGCCACTAAACAGTTATTTTTTTACACATAGTCCCAAATTATCAGAGGCTCAAAATGTGTGGATCTCTGCTAGGCCTTTACGGCAACAGACTTCAGTTGCTAATTTGTCTGTAGGTCTGTCTCCGTTTAGCTTTGTATTTATGACTGAAAAGCATGCTCTGTCAGTTTGTGATCAGGAGACTGACTTGGCCATTGAAGAATATCCCTTTTTTTTTTTTTGCCTTGAGAAACTTGCGTTGCTTTTGCAGTATGCTTTGGGGTCATTATCTATTTGCCCCGTGAAGTGCTGTTTGTTGTTGTCATTTGTCATGAAATAACAAGGGAACAAGGAAATGTCTGATTCATGGACCTATTTGTGTTTGACTATTTTGGGGGGGGGGATGCCAATCAAGTGAACTGACTAGTAGAATTACTCTGTCATCATAGTATAAAAATCAGCAAATCCAGTGTTGCTATTAAAAGTTTCTGCAGACTGACTCTTCTAGATTCATATCATCCAAACCTAGCATGAAATTCTAACATCTACAATGTTAGAAAGGTGAGGTATTGCTGTGATATTAATGAGATTGCTCAGTGAAAGATGACATGATCTAGATGATAAGAAAGCTCTGACCTTGATTCTACAGTAGTCTTATCATTGTCTGCTGTTGCAGGCAATAGAATCACCACTCAATAGCAGGGAAAGTGTAGCCCCTACACATCCTGTGTGCTGGTATACAGCAGATGCACCAACATCCATCCACTGATTTGCTCTGTTGAAATGTTGCATCTATTGAGGCTGTTGTAAAAGCCTAAATCCATGTTGAACACTGGAGAGTGGACCCAGCTGAATGCAGCTGTGACTGTAGATTCAATGAGGCCTGAGTGGGGTTTTAGACAGCTGCAGCATGGGATCAAGCAAAAAAAAAAAAAAATCTCTGAGGTCTTAAATGACTCAGTTGGCCATATGGTGTAAGGTGCAGTGGTGCAGTGCATTTTAGCAGGAAACAGTACATTTAACACACAGGCGCATACTTGCCATGTAGGAGCAAAATATGCAACATATATAAATATATATAAAAAAATAAAAATTTTAGAAGAAAGCCTGTAATAGAAGTGTTGCATTTTATGGTTCAATAAATTTTAAGGTTCAATAAATACTCCACTTTAAAAACATTGATTTTTCTGGCAATTATTTCATGATTCAGGCTTTACAGGGTTAAATATGCAAACATCAGTGATGGTCAAATCTATTTTTTTTTATTGTATGAATTTTGAAAGTGTATTAGGTGTTTCTGTTTCACCCCAAAGGGCCAAACTTAAGGACTGGGTCATGGTCCCTGTTTTTGTCTCTTTTGGACTTAATATTCTTTATTAATATTCTGTTTTTTCTTGGTGGCCATGCGGGCTTTCTCGTGCTTCGGTTTATATGGTGTTCACAGGTGAAGTGAAGGTTGGTGGGCTGAGCTGTAGGCAAAATCCTAGAAAGCTCCTTATCTGACTGAAGGTTTATATAAATTTGGATATTTAACCTTTACATACTAATTTGGTCAAATTTGACCTGTTTTCACATCTGAGAGCAATAAAAATACCCCAAAGGCTAGGAATGACCATATGCGGTGCACATACAGAGGTCAGAAGGTGCCTTGATGCAGACATGACATCTGAAAAAGGGCAGCACGGTGGTGCAGTGGTTGGCTCTATCAACTTTCAGAAAGAAGGCCGCTGGTTAAAATCCCAGCTGGGGCTTTTCTGTGTAGAGTCTGTGGCCTATTTGGGTTTCCTCCAGGTGCTATGGCTTCCCCCCACAGTTCAAAGACATGGATATTAGGTTAAATAGTGAATTTTACTGGCCATGGATATGAGGTACAGTAGATAAAATATTTGAAGTGTGCAGAATAAAGTTCTGTATGAATGGATGGTCACAGCGTGACTTGTAATTAAAAGCGCTTGAGTGGTTATTATGAAGGAATTCTTTGTCCAGGTCAAAACTGACCCAAATCATACTGTGAAGGCATGCCGCATGAACAGTATGTAAGGGTTAAAACATAACATTTGAGAAAACCTTTAAGGCAAAAGAAACATTTTTATTGCTTTACATAATCAAGTGTTTATCTGTTTTTACACTACAGTGTCTCTCTCTAAGCCAGTTTGTCATTTCTCTAATTCCAAGTCATGCATGTGTCACCCTGCAGCTCATGGATATTCATTCTTTATATAAACATAACCCTTACAAATCAGTTGTTGGTAATTGAACCACTGTATGACAGCTAGAAGCAGATGTCACTACATCTAAACTATCTCCTAAAGGAATAATCAAAGCTACACCAAAGAGATTAGGAGAGAAAAATGGATGAGTCCAAGATTTATTTATTTTTTTCATGGAAAACTAATTGTGGAGGCTATTTTCTGTTCTTTGTAGATAAGCATGTGTGCATTTCATATGCGCACGTGCTGTAGGTGTCAGCTCGTGCAGCGACTCACAAAGTGTCCTGATGCCTTGCATTCCTACTGTATCCCCACCATTCACACACTTGAATTTCACACATACACACACACGGGAAGTCACATGACTCCTCTAAGCGAGCACTTCTCTAAAATAGCTTCAAGAATTATGGCAGGAATACATCAACACTGAGCAAAGCATGTGCGTCTGTGTGTGTGTGCGCGCGCGCGCGCGTGCATGTGTTTTTGCATGTGAAGACAGTGCTGGCTTTTGAGTCGTGACCAGAAAATATCCTCCCTCCTGTGCTCGTCTCAAACACCCACATTGTGAGGTTTCGCTGCTGCCAGTGTGGAGCTGCAGTATATGCTGTGCAGTGTATACATTTGTTTGCCTTTGTGTAAGATGTGACATGAGTAAAGAAGAGAAAAGAAGCTGTAGCGAAATAGCAACTCCCTGTAAAGACAGGAATCCTTAAAGCATCGACTTCCACCTGGCAAAACACCAAGTCTTAAGCCAGCAGTGATGAGGGCTGATTAGTCCCATCATCTGGTTTAAGCTTGTTTCTCACAGGTGGTGCAGCTGCTGTGGAAGCTGGCTTTAACTCCTGCTGCTTTAACATCTCTAGAGTGCAACAGAAAGCAGTTTATCATGGACAAGACTGGTGGCAAGTGGTCCTTGGGGTCAGATCAATATCCTGCCTTACTGACATTTCTCTTGACTAATATTTGACCAGAAAACAAGATGTGGATACTGTGCCTTATATTTGTTTTTTATTTCTAATAGAAAAACAGATCAACCCTGTCTGTTTTAATCTGTTTTTAATTGTCCACCATATTTATCGGTTTACGATATAGTTACTATACTCTTATTTTTATGTAGGGTTATGTATTGTGTATTTTATGTTGTTCTGTGAGACAAGAGCCATCCCTGCAACCAGGCGATTTTTTTTTTTAATCACAAAATAGTTTAATGGATTTGACCACTAGGCTTTATTTATTTACTTCACTGTGACTCTGGCCTTTGTTAGTATTTCTACATGAAAATGAGTAAACTGTAGCGGCTCGGTGATCAGCTGGTCAAATAAACACACCTTCAAATAAACAGGCCTTCCAAAAATTAGACTTAAATCGCTGAGGACTTCCATGAAAGAGCTACAAGTAGCAAAAGTCATGGAAAATTACTTTACATAACTTTAGTTTATTAGTGCTAATTTAGCACGGGATACTGGACCCTCCTCTGCAATGTATTACACTATTACCTATTCCCTCCCTCAAGTGGCCATAATTGTTATGCTAAATGACTGCATAATTGTTATTTTCATTCTTCCATGAATTTTTAAAAAATTCATATTACCAGTAGGTTATAAATTTCATTAAAAAGTGACTGGCTCATTAATTTAAAAGTCAAAACTGAATTCTCAGGCTCAATTTTTAAGCCAGTATTCTTCTTAATTCAGCCTTGGTAATTGGGCACCTTCTAGCCAGCTACAGTATAAAAATAACGATCTGTAGTGAGATTGATTTGTTTGAAAATGTTAGAAAACTGAAACTGCTCAGCTCAAGAGAATTCTTGTACGCTTGTAACTTGAAATTCTTTTAAACTAAAGAGTGTAAACGAGTCAATTGAAATGATCATCTTGTTTATTTGTGATAGCAGCTGTCATAGTCAAGACTTTTGAATCAAATTAGGCTGGTATTAGGTTATTAGTTTTATAAAAAAAAGGAAGTTTTCACAGGACTCGATGTAGTTCTGTACCAACTGTTGATTTGTTGTTGTGTTTGGGATTATTG
>VUQK01004797.1:29995-42863 GCA_015106715.1 Bujurquina vittata | reverse complement strand
TATTGTCCAGTTGGATGACCTAATTGGGTCCCCTAATTGGGGACCTCATATCTGACTGTAAAATACAAGGTGTTCAAGCCAAATCATCACTGCTCCAGCACCATGCTTGACAGTTGGTGTGAGGTGTTTGGTGATATCCTGTGTTTGGTTTTCACCAAGTGTTTCAATGTGCATTATGGTCGTGAGGTTTTACTTTTCCAGTCTGCAGACTCCAAACCCACGACAAGGTTAAAATTTGGCGTATATGTTCTTTATGTATTTGGATAACGGTTTAGGGCACCGTCTTCAAATTAGGGCAAAATAGTTTGGATACAACAAGATGTATGCTGAAGGGGTTTCTGTTATGATCTGGGTCTGTAATGTCTTGTTAAATATTTTTTATGTTTTCAGTATAGTGTCCTCTAGATTTGTGCATTTTCCAATTTTTTTCATGTAAAGCAATGGTGTAAAACAAAGAACAGTCCTCAATCTGTGAAGAACAAAAACAAATGTTCTGTGGGGTTAAAAACAAACATATGAAACCATCAGAGGTGTCTGGAGTCAGTGTCCTGCACATGTTCATATAGTTTCAGTAATAATACACAAAGGTGTGATTTTTGATAAAACTGTATTTTTAGCCCATTATGTGTGCTTCTGAAATGAAAGCACAACCAGTTTGTTTGGCATGTGAGAAATATAATTCCTGGCTTCGTTATTACGTGATGATTTTTCATAAATGAAAATCAGCCCAAAGGAAATAGATGCTAGAATGAGAAAATGAGAATGAGGAATGTATTTGCTGGGGCCATAAGAACACAGGGTATTTAGTATTTTTATGTGTTGTCTCATCTTGTAGCCGGTAAGAATCCACAGAGAATAATTATATTTCTGCTTTTAGCAAAGAGAGGAAAGCGGGACAGAGGGGGATGATAAGTGTGCAAAGTCTGGGATTTCAGATGGGGGGAAAAAAAGCATTAAATTGAACTGAGGAGAATAAGACTTCACCCTCAGCCTGTGATGTCACTAGGTGTTAGTGCAAGGATGTAGAGGATGATTGGATGTGAGTAGAGGACAAAATAACTGCCAGGGAATGCTTTTATTTCCCAAACGATCAGAGTGAAGGACTAAGGCATTAAAAAAGAGAAAAATAAAATGTTTAGAGATGATACAGAGCGCTGGAGCAACTGAGACAGAAAGAAAGATGAAGGAAGAGAGATGATAGAGAGACAACAAAAAAAGGCTCAGGAGGACATAAATGTATAGAATAACTGTATGTATACAGTAAGTGAGAGAGGTCTAAACCAACACTGTTTTGCTCTGAATGGAAAGCTCTGCAACATGTTTCTTTAACGTCCGAGCGAGCACCCTGGCACATGACTGCCCCTAGGGCTGCTCCACTCAGCCATGTCATGGCTGAGCAAGCTTAGCACACACAGAAACAGACACACAACACAGGAGAACCGACAGGAAGACAGGAGAGCGAGGGTAGATACGGGGAGGGTGTAGGAGAAAAGAAATGGCGACTGAGGTGTGAAGATATGTTTATTTAAGTCGAAAGATGAGGCTCATGAGGATGGGCAGTCAGAATGCCATGCTTGTGAAGACAACTTCAGATTCAGATACAGAGGTCCAAATGGAACCGAGAAACTGAAAATGTTGTGTGCTTCAAATGTTGCTGCTGGATTCCCTTGAGTCTACTGTTATTTGTGCACAGGTGAGCCCAAATATGTGAACAGCTAAAGTTCATTTAACACAGCTTGACTACAGAGGTGGTTGGTAATTATGAGCTGTACAATAAACCACTGAGTCCATGTGAACAACTGCAGATGTTTGAGGTTATTGCCGTATGAAGAAAGTCATGAAAAAGCAAAACAGAATTTCTGTTGTGATATTCTGATAGCAGGGTCAGAATTTGGCATGAAAAACATGAAAGGAGGGTGTGGGGGATATTTCCATTGCAGACTTTGGACCCATCAGTACCAAGTGAGCATCATTTAAACACCACCACATAGGTGGAATATTGCTGCTGACCACAATTAGATAGACATAACTATCTAATTATGGCACAAACCTAGAATTTGAAGATCAAAAGACTGTCTTTGTTTTAAAGCCATATTAGAAGATTTCCAGAGAAAGGACAGAGACACAAGCAGTATCACAATGATTTTCTGTAAAACTGTCTTCACACACACACACACACACACACACACACACACACACACACACACTACACACACACACACACTCTACAATGTCAGGCACATTTTACTAATGAGTTGCAGTGAGCCAAAAAGAAGCAGAGGTCCTTGATTTTTCCATTGTGTGACAAGCTATTATGCAGAGCAGTGACAGAGGGAAACCACATTAAATGACTGGATGCTTATATGTGCGCTCTTTGGGTATACAGAGCCAAACAGCTCTAGGAAGTCCATGGCTTTGAGCCTTCGTTTAAATGATGATAAGCAGACGCACTGCCTGTCTCCCACGATACGTTATTTAATTTAAGTGAGTCATGTGTACAATGGATCTGAACCACCTGGACTACATTGTTTTACCTGAATTTACTTTTAATTACATAGAGCCAGTGTGCAGTGACAGTCATCCCGAGAAGTTAGAAGTTTTATGCAATGTAGGAAAAATCCTTTAAATTTAAAATGACAGACCCAATCATCCAATGATTCCCTATAAAAAAAAAGTACATAAAAAAGCAACAGTAGGGATGGAAGGCTTTTAATAGCAGCATTTGAGCCCCCCTCCCCAGGTTTGCCTTTAGAGCAAATGGCTGCTCTGTGAATATAATAAATCATATTTGGTACACATTTTTAATGTACAAGTCTCATAGATGGTGACATAGGTGTAGTCGATTACTGAACATGACTGTGAGCACTAACCAGCAGGGGAGTTAGGATGAGGGGGGGATTCCTGGGGGGACATAGTTGTACTCAGCTATGATACGGTATTAAGCATACCAAATCCGTAAGTACCCAAAAGCTCACTAATTATCACTATAGGTTTTAGTTTAATCTGCATGTGTTTTTTTACAGTCCAGTGTAATAGTTTCCCGTCCAGAGACCTTTTCTAGAGCATCTTTGGTAACTTGATATATTATTTACGTGATACGATTGTGAGGGTGGCACGGCTGTCTTCTGGTTGGTTCTGGTTGACTGTCTCTGTTAACTCTGGCCAACTGCCCAGAGTGTAGCCTGCCTTTCAGCTAATGTCAGCTGGGATAACTTCCAGCCCTCCCATGACCAACTGGATGGATGGATGGATGGATGGATGGATGGATGGATGGATGGATGGATGGATGGATGGATGGATGGATGGATGGATGGAAGATGTGACTATGACTCATTGCAGGCTACATATCAGTTTTTGAAATTTTATTGACTCACTCAAAATTGGTTGTGGCTTGGCAAATATAGTGTGATACAAAGCCGTAGTAAGTAATGTAGTTGTATATGACTGTTGGCCTCCACCCACACCTCCCTCAGTCCTGTTGTTGGATCATTACACTCCTACTCCACTCTGAACAGGCACCTGATAAACTAGCATGGTTTACTACTTGAGTCTTCCCATCCACAGGCACTGTTAGATGACATAAAACGAGGCAAACTGCCGAAATTGATAAATCACTAGTCTTTCTGTTTGTGCGCTGCACTGTGTTGTAAACACAAAGAGTGCTTCATTTTCCATGACTGAAAGCATTCTTTGTCTTGGTGCAGATAAGCCCCCCCCCCCCTTATTTTATTTAAGGAGGACAGTGCACATTATGCTAATTTTCATCTGCAGTCCTCCTGGCAAGCGTGAGAGGGTGGTTAGCCCAGGTTACTCCTGCATGACATCAATGTGTTGTGTTTGAACCTAAATTCATTTTTATCAGTGAAGAATCCTGACAAACTGTTGAATTCTGAATAGAAACAAATGCCATCTGAATATAAGCACTGTCATAATGCATGTTCCTCTTTGTGTTTGTGTCCAAGAATGTGTTTCTCTGTGTGTGTGTGTGTGTGTGGGGGGGAGTAGTGTTTCAATTAATTTGTGATGATAAATGGTAACTTCCTTTGGTAGTTTAATCTCAGTTAACCCCAACGCACACTAATGCTTCCACCTTTCACCAGTTCAGCCAATTAATCCACAAGAAACGAGCCTTTCTCAGTTTCTTTTAATCTTCTTTCTCTTTTTCCCCCCCTCACTGCTAATGTCTTCTCTTTTGCCTCTTGTCATCTTCGGCTTCCGCTTACACTCTCTGCTTTAGAGTCTGAGAACTAAGAAGAACCACTGAAGGGGGATAGAATCAAATGCAGTTACTTAATTTGCAACATGGAGTCTACATAAGCTACAGAATGCCTTTGAGATCTTAGTTGCTATATTTTATAACATTCCATTATAAAAAAAAATCAAAATGGGACAAAAGGAGAGATATAACTTTCTAATATTAGAATCAGGAATATGCTTATGTTGCAGGTTTAGTCATGGATCAGCTAAATCAATAACATTTTCATTGTCTATAATTTGTGTGATTTAGGAAAAGGATGACTATTAACACTAATCTCAGTGGCTTTAGATAAATACAAAACTCAGAGAAGACTCCATTTGCAAAGACTTTTTAATGTCGTTTTTCACCTTCATTGTCTTGCCATCCTGAAATGTGTCTGTAGCCTCAAGGAGTATTCCATCAGTGCATTTTAGTCCGGCACGTAGAGGACAGACTGCTTAGTCATGCAAATTGCATTTTGGAGACAGCAGGCACATTAACTAAACAAAGGCAGTACCTGGGCTCCAGCAAATTTATATTGTGGGGATAAACTTTTAGCATAGCATACACTACACAAAGTAAGCATAACACCCAAGGGTGTATTTTCAGCCGTGTCCTATGCTCAGCAGTATAGAAGCAGGCTGAGTTCCTCCCCTTGGAAGGACTGCACATCACGTTGCTAAAGGAGGCAGAATCCCAGAATCAACACGACTGCAGCTGTCGTTTTTCTCTACGGCACACCAATCCTTAACAGCACAGTTTTCTAATATATTATATAGGTCTCAACATTTCTTGCCTGTCAGTACTAAATGTTTCATTCCAATCACGCTGGAGAAGCAGGGAGCAGAACTCCTACAATAGTTGTAAAGAAATAGTTGCCCTTTCAGCGGCTGAAAGTTCTGAAAGGCCACATTCACCAACTTGTGTTTTTCTCTATTTTTGCTTCTTAACTTGGAGATTTGAATTCTTTAAACTGTCGAACTAAAACAACTCTCAAGTGAGATCACCAAAGTAACCTTCTAAATAATTATTCTTTTAATAAAAATTGTTTAACATAAAATGTATGCGGGTTGTTCTGGATATAAACAAGCTCACTGAACAGTAATGTGAAAGAAAACACTGTTACTCCTTTTGCCAGCAGTGGAATCATGCCACAGCCCTCAGCTCCTCAGGTTTGTGCAATGCACAATGAACGCTTTTTAAATTAAACTTTTTATTACCTAATTTTGAGGTAATTGAAAATTAAAACTTTGTGCAAGTTTTGCTCCCTCGAAAGCTTGTTTAAAAGACATTCCTCTTGGAATTCCTCCCTTTGAAGCTGTTTATGTTGAACGTGTCTGAATAGGCAGTAATTTGAGGACCCCTCGGTAGGGTCTGCTAACATGGGAAAGGTTTACATTTCCATTTTAACAGGTTTTAGTGTTATCCCTGGAAAACACAACAGGGAAATTGACTAGAAAATGAATAGGCCAGTTGAAGGCCTGGATCACTGCCAGTACCCACGTAGGCTTGGTACTTTTTATGTGCAGTGGTGCAGTAAATTACCCAGGCTGTAATCACTATATTTTCTTTCAGTATGAGGTATCAGTGGCTCTGCTGTGTATCAGTGTCTTTTACTTGACAGTATATTGTTTGACTGAGCAGCAAAACCATTTATTGTTTGTTTGTTTATTTTACCCTGGAGGACAAACAGTGAAACAAAAACAAAGATGCACAGCCAATGGTGCAAATTAATGGCCAGAGTCACTTTGCATTGGAATAATTTTGCGTGTAGCTGCACACAAATGCACTTACAGTATGTTCCAAGTGCGGTGAGTCAACTCGGTATAGTGCTGACCCGGCAGTGCAGCTGTCTTAACACCCATTTTAAACCGCTTCTTTTCTGATGGACCGAGGGACAAGAAACAGTCATCACATGTGGAAGGTGATATGACATTGTTGATTGAAACCACTTCTTGTCATGAAAGGAAACTATTTAGCAGAAGTGCAAATACTGTCTAATCCAAAGTTGCTTTTTAGTTTGAGTCTTTGAGTTTTTCTTGTTCTTGCCAGTATAAAACAAGATGCATGATGAACTTTATGATTAATGTGTTCAGGACTAGTTTGTACTGTTTCTTTTGTGTCACATTAGTTAGGGTAAAAGCTTAAACAAGCTAATGTTTTTTGTTTTCCACAATGTTCACAGGAGTATATTTTCTGTGGCAGAAACTCTTTGGATGACATCAGAGCTTCTGCCCTGCGATGTCTTTAACTGGCATCTATGTATGCCCGTAAAAGCCTGAAGATCCGTCTGGTAGAGTGTGATGAGTGTAAAAATCACCTCAGCTGTAAGGAGGGCTGCGCATAGACACACTGTTAAATATTTTAATACTTCCTGTGAGAGGATAGCCTTCAGGACTGGTTGGTCCTACCTGCCCACTTCTTTCGTTTTCTTTGTCCAGGACTTCTACAATAAATATATTCCTATTTTGTATTTTTCATCTGCATCTCCTAAATGATTTTTGCTGGATGAGCGCACACTTGGTCTCACAAGATTTTGTTAATAGTTCTTAGTTAAACCTGAGGACAAGAAATTTTATAACACATGAAAGATACATTGTCCATCCTCAGAGTATGCTTTGATTCCTTTAAGACCTCGAAAACAGATTTCTTGGAAAGAAAGCCATTCAGCCTCTCCACTCAGTGGAGTGGAGTGGAGGTCACCAGGCAATACATCCAATTCCACCAGTTGATAATGGTCTTCCTCCACTCACTTTTTAGATTGCTTCACATTGCACCAAAGGTCACTTTATCCATGATCAGCAAAACAATTTATTTACTTTACCACACATTACAAATTTCCCTCGAAATTTCACAAGCATAGTAACCAGTACATCCCCATGAACTTGCCTCTTGTATGGGATGTAGTATTGGCTCCATCATTAATTTTTCCAGTGGCTGCAGTAACCGGGAACTTTCCGTTTGTGACTCTTCCTGCTTGGCAAAGTGCCAATAGGTGTATTGGCAATGTCCTCTTTCTCTCTCTCTCTGTCTCTCTAAATTTAAACTCCATGCTCCGAGCATTGTCACGACAATGTGGGTGGTGAAAAAAACACATGTACACACACATGAAACTGCACACCAAAGCCCTCAACAAAACAGAACAATAAGTTAAGTGATGATGGCTTTGCAAACAGGAACATTGTGGCAGTGAATCAATGTGTGGGGAGCTTTTTGTAGGTGTATGCTGTATTAAATTGCAAGTGTGAATATATATGTGAGAGTAAGGCGGTGCGGGTGCTTCACCCCACTTGGCAGTTGTTGTATAATCTATCATGACATTTTTTTGGCATCATTCTATAGTTAGATAGAACGGTTGAACATAGTCATGTCTCAGATGTCCATTTTGCTAATTTATGAGATTTTCCTCCCATGAAAGAGGTGTAACAGGGAGCTTATCATATCTAGTATATTCTTATATTATTTAAAAAGTGGACATAGCAGCTGAAAGGTGGAGTGCTAAGTTGTCAGCTACTAACATGTTTTGTTAGTAAGCTGTATAAGTGCATCACACACTCACAGACACCTGCTGTTCAGTGCTTAGCAGATTAAATACAGTAGACATTGCCTAAGTTGCACAAAATGAATTTTTGCTCTAGTCAGATGTGTTCCGCAGGTCCCGATTTTTCCCAACGTTAATTCCAATAAAAATCATCACCTAAATCAGATCATACAAGTGAGATTTTCGCCTACCTCGGATGAAAAATCTGGTCCCATTCTTAATGTATTTCCAGTTAAATGTTATTGCCAAAGTCAAATGAGTTTAACGCTAAAGCCCTCCTCATCTGCTGCCACGGCCAAGTCCGATATCTACTATCTACGCAAACTCCATGCATCGGCTCATTCATGTACAACTGCACACACCAACAACACCTGGAAATCGCTTGAGCATCTATACAGTCGTGTGATGTCTGGATTAGCTGCACTGGGCAAACCAGTTCAGTTCAAGTGCAGGATTCATGCATAAGCTACAAACTCGTCCTTAAGAGCAAAAATATGACATTATAAAATTTGAGGGAGCAAATCCAGGGATGAAGCAGAAAGCTATTGCCGCAAAATTTTATATTAGACCCTGAACTGTCTGATGTTTTGAAGGATGCGATTTTATCTGACTTACACATAAGACAGACTTTTTACAAGTCGGATGAAACTCCAAGGGGCCATTTGAGTCCAACTTAGGTGATTTTTACTGTACTTACATTTCACTGACCAAAACTGGCAGCAGATTAATTGCTCTTACCTTGCATTTCTCGGAGCTGCTTTGCAGTAAATTTCACCAGCTGATCCTTTCAATTTGAACTTGCAGGAGTAAGAGGTGTTCAGTTTCCATTAGCAGTAAAAGACATCTGCAATGAACAGCAACAATTACTACTGCAAGAGGTGATTATAAAAACTGGCAAGTCAAAGAAAAATATAAGCTGCATCACTTTTTCACTTACACTATCCTGATAGTTTCACTTTTTTTGAGAACATCCAGAGCACAGTTAATTCCAATTAGAAGCCAGTAAATGATGTCAAGATGATACTCAAAGAATACAGTAAAAGAACATCTGAAAAACTCAACAGAATACATCTTCTCTTGAATGAATAGACAAGATAATTCACAAACACTAGTTTTCTTTGAGAACTGCCAACTCTTAGTCTCTTTGTACATGTGAAGACATGTCCCAGTGCTCCTCCTACAGTGTCTCGGGGTGCCTGGAGAGAGCCTGCATATTCATATCATTCAACATTCAGAAACAACATTAAAAATGAAACCTGTGCAGAGCCTGAAAAATGTTCTTACTCAAGTGACAAGAAAATTCACCACAAAGAGCCTACAGCAGATCTGAATCTGAACTTGAGTGCTGCTTCACTGACACTTCTTGAAAACATCACCCAGCCTTGAAATAGCACTCTTGATATATATATATTTTTTTGTTCTTGTTTTTTTGCTGACTGGTCTGTGTTTGTGTCTGAGCATATTGATGAGTTTGTCTGGAATCATGTGCTCACAGGTGTGTCTGCACAGCAGGTCAAAAAAAGACATCTGGCTAAAGTGCAAATTAAGACTTATTTGTGCCAAGCTGCTGCTGCATCATCTGTGATGATTTATGAGTTGTCCATCTTGCTGCAGACAGACACTCTGCCTCAACATAACAATAAACCAGAAAGAGCACTCACCTGAGCTTCACCTCCATGTGAAATGGAACAGTGGGTGGCTGCCTATACGGCACTGGTCATCTTATTTCAAAAAAGTTAGACAACACTTTTGTGCTTTGGTCACTTTAAGTTACAGTGGGACCAAAATGTCCATTATGTGTTGTCAGTTCTTTTTTTCTTGTACTGGTGAAGCAGTAACAAATACAAAATTGCCATTTTTGTGTTGCTTCATCAGGAGAGAATGCAACTGACTGCTGTGGAAAATCCCTAAATTTAAACCGCTAACTCCTCAACTCTCTATTTTAGCCTTCACTCAGTAAATAAAACATTGAACAGGAGTGGAAAGCCCAATCTTTAAAACTGAGAAAACAGTCTCATAATCTTAAAAGCCAGCCGAGCAGACAGCATGTATCCTGGCAGAGCACATGTCTTACTTTAGGAGAGAAATGGAAGAAAGGCAGATTTGAAGTTCAATTTAAGTTTAAACTGTGAACTTTTAGCTTTTTTTTGAACATTTAGCCTTTTTTTTTTTTTGCGACAAATGTTCTTATTTCAGGATGTACCCAGTATACAGTAACAGCAAGCTGAGCAAGGGCATGAGTTATAGTAATCTTATAATTCAATGGAGAAAAGTGAATTAGCTAATTGTAGCAGAAATTAAACAAAAATGTCAAATTAAGAAGAAACATATTAGGGCCGGTCTGGCTATTGGGCAGAAATTGAGCCCTGAAAGACAGAAACATCAACAGCCAGGGAAGAAAATGTTGAATTTTTTAGATGAATTAGAAAACCTTTTTAACTCCCCACAGATGTGATGCAATGCTAAATGTTTTTGATATGAACCTTCATTGCACCTGCATTTTACCTCTTGTGTGTGTGTGCTTTGTTCTAAAATTCCACTCAAAGTGTCAAAATGATTTGTTTATTCATATAGGCGTCCTGTATTTGGACTCTCTTTGCACGGGTGATCTCGTGATTTTCCACCATGTGGTTCACATCTGTAGTGCTTAATGAATTATTGATAAAGTTAGTGTTTTTCCAATTACAGGACAGAAATATATTCATCTAGTTTTGCCCTTAATTTTGATATGTGAGTCAAGATAAACCAGAAATAACAAATGTTAGAATATTAACACACCCGATAAAGTAAGATGCCGAAGATTGTAGATATAGACTAAATACAGCACCAGTCAAAATTTTGGGCACACTCTCCCATTCATTGATGTGATATGTATGAAAGCTTGTTTCTGTCACAAACACTGCTCGAAATTTCAAGTTACTCTCTCGGAATTTCGAGTGGGGTTTTCTTTTCTCAAAACTTCGAGTTATTAAGTTGAAATTTCAAGTTATGTTTCTCAAATTTTCATGTTAATAAATCGAAATTTCAGCTTGGCGCTACCTATCAGAACGCTCCGAGAAACAGCTCATTTCCTTTTTACCCAGAAGCAGATGCCACCAGCACATGCACACTCAAAATGGGGTAGCGACGGTATTAGTGAGCCAGCAGCTTCTAGTAAACGGGAACAAATGGTCAGCATGTTTTTGACCATCAATGGTCAAAATGTCTTCTAGGTAAAAACAGCTGCATAAAAGGTAAGGAGTCAATGTTTTCATGTCGATCTGCTGGACAGCTGATAGCTTCAACTTCCTGTTTCTGGTTAACAAGTAAATGATGTATGGATCACGGAGCTTCCTGATTGGCAGCGCTAAATCAAAATTTCCAGTTGTTAATGTGAAAATTTGAGATCCAGTTTCTTGAAATTTTGAGAAAGTAACTCACCAACTGTAATTTGAAATTTCGAGTTACGGATGGCGATTTTTTTTTTCTTTTAATGGTGGAAACAAGCTTCCATAGATATTTTCTAAATATAATAATAAAAGTGAATCCACTGTGTACTCGTATGCAACTTCTGCTGTTGTCCAGTTTTAATGAGTCTGTGTGAATTGTAGCCTCAGTTTCCTGCTTTTAGCTGAAAGGACTGGCACCTGGTGTGGTCTTCTCCTGCTGTAGTCCATCTGCTTCAAGGTTCAAAGTGGTGTGTATTCAGAGTTGCTCTTCTACTTATCTTGGTTGTAATGAGTGGTGATTTGAGTTACTGTGCCTTCCTATCAGCTCAGAGCAGTCAGGCCATTCTTCTCTGACCTTTGACATCAACCCAGAAACCTGCCGCTCACTGGATAGTTTCACTTTTTTGGACCAATCTCTGTAAAGCATAGAGATGGTTGTCAGTGTGTTGTCCTTGTGACTTGGTTCGCATGCTATCTTAGCATGCAGCACAAAGCAACACTGCAGACTCACAGAGCTACTAGACTCATCGTAAATTGGTTACTCTTTCTAGCATGAGCTGAAGAACGATGTGCTAATGAAAACAAACATCAGTATTCACTGATGAGGGTGCTTCTTAGTGGGTAAACACATTTTAGCTATATGTGGTCATCAGTGTAATCTGAAAAAGAAAAAACAAAAACAGTAATGACACTATATGGCAAGACCAGGTAAACCACCCGAAATGTTGGCAGGTAAAAAAAACATTGTCATGAAAATAAAGTTTTTCATGGGGCCTCCTGTTGTATTCCATCTCCCATTTTACTATTTCTCCTGGGAAACTCACAGAATTTCTGTGACACTCAAATTTTATGTTGAATAATCTGAATACATTAGTACCTTTTGTGTGTTTCTCTAATGGTAACCAAGTTTCCAGATTGTCTGTGAAACACTTCACACACACACAATCCACACTGAATGCAATTTCAACCCATCTGTTAGCACAACCTGGCAACCCAACTATGCATTTCAGGGTGTGTGTGCAGATAATCCGTGACCAGACAGATCACTTAGATGCTGAATTAATTGCCTGCTGCCTGCTACTGTTTGACCTTCTCAGCTCTTTTTATTGCCAAGACACAGTACAGAGTGAGACTTTAAAACACACACACTGAAATAAATAAATGTGAGTCAAACAATACGTGTGACTCTTCAGGGAGTTTTTGACTTTGGTATAGCTGGAAACATATTCAATTACAAATAGTCTTAACCTCCTCCCTGCTTTACTAATAACTTATTAAGTTCATTGAGATTTTTTTTCCTTTTTGTTCATTTGTTCTTCTCTGGAGGTTCTCATTGGAGAGCATTAATACAACAGTCCTAATCAGAGTGTTTTACCACAGCCATTTTTCAGATACAGCCAGCAATTTGTAGTAATGAGGAGGTTAGTTTCCTCTGTCCAGAGAAGCAGTCATACCACATATTTGCTGGTAATTGTCTGGCTTTGTCATCCCATTAATTAGGGAATTACAGATTTCTATGGCATACTGTCTGAGCAGAAACAAACCTAACCTGCTGTACCAGTCGCACTACAGCTATCATGTTTGGGTTTTTTTTTTTTTTTTGGGGGGGGGGGGGGTGGTTTCCTTTTTTTTTTTTTTTGGCTTTGCCCTTTTTGTTTTTCC
>VUQK01004797.1:10844-29975 GCA_015106715.1 Bujurquina vittata | reverse complement strand
TGGGTACCAGTTGCACTTCAGCTATTATTTTTGGTTTTTTTTTGGGGGGGGGGGTCTGATTCCCTTGTTACTGATTGTCGGCCTTGCCCTTATTGTTTTCACTTGTGTGTTTACAGTCCTTCAGTCGACTAGTTGACTCTGACTGGGATTGGGATTTTACAGGTTCTGCGCTTAAGGACATTCAATGTGAAGCAAAAGATTTATTTTATGTTGGTTTGTAACAGTACAGAAGGAAGCGTGTAGAAAATATAGCACTTGTAGTTCATAACAGAGTATAGGGCTTCAGAAATAATTGGACACTTCAAGTAAAACAATCATATTTCATCAAATGTATACTGTATATAGAAATCAACTTCATATCGGCCTTCTCCACAGCCACCTGCAGTTTAGCTTGTTTAAGTCTGGCCTTCAAGTGGGCTGGAGTACAGTCAGAGTGAGGCTCAGATGGTGACAGGCAATCCACTTCTTTGCCCCCAGAAGCTATTTGATTACTTTGGCTTTGGTTGTATATTTGCTGCTGGTCTCCTGTTGAATGGTAGCGTTTCTTGATGCATAGAGTTTGAACATCCAGGAAGCTCGTGTGCGTCTCTGCATTCCATCAGCAGCAAAACTGATTTTTTTTTAACTCTTGTAAGTTGCGCGTTATTGGTCACTCAGTTATTTCACTGTCGGCCTAAATAACCTCAAAAGAAAAGTAAAAAAATAATTAAATATTAATTTCTTCATTTCAAATGAAAGCCTGAAGGGCAAAATTTTTTTAATCCTTTTTCATGTGAAATTGTACTATTACTGCCAAAAAAATAAAAATTGTAATGTTGTATTACTATTATTTTTATTTGAACCAGAGAAGCCACCAGAGAATAGATGACCTGTTTTTCACAACATAGTGCTTTCTAGACACAGCAGTGAGGTTCAGTCTCTGGGATACCTGCTTTCCTGCAGGGCTCAGAGGAGAATGATAGCAGGAGGAGGTGTTACAGCCCCCTGGTCTGCAGCTGAATAATTCAAACGACATCTACACCTCAGGCATGAATGTACAAGCCAATACCACAGATTCAAAGGTTTCTGTGCTGTGCCTGTTCAGTCAGTGCAGCAAATCAAAACTCTGGTTATCCTGTCTAATTTTAACATAGAACAAGAGCACAGAGTCTGGGTAAAACACTCACGCTGACACTGAAGGATAGATATCAGATTAAAGACCGATTCCCTGCTTGGTGAGAAAAAAGCTGGAGACTAAATCATGTTTGCCTATTCATGTCTTGATCTGTCTGTGTCTGTGAATTTCTTGGTGATTTACTGTGACCTTCTCAACTATGTCATGAGAAAGCTTGCAGTAACTGGAAATAATCACTTTCTGTATGACTTTATCAGACTCTCACATCATTGTGGAGGAACTTTGGCCCACTCTTCTTTACAGTGTTGCCTCAGTTCATTGAAGTTTGTGTGCATTCATTTATGTACAGCACTCTTAAAAATTTGCCACAGCATTTAAATGAGGTTTAGGTCTGGCCTTTGACTGGGCCATCACAGCATCTTGCTTCATTTCTTTTTCAGCCATTCTGTTGTAGATTTGCTGCTGTGCTTGGGGTCTTTGCCTTGTTCCATTATCAATTTCTGCTAAGCTTTAGCTGTCAGACTGACAGCCTCACATTTGGCTCTAGAATACTTTGAAAACTCAATGGTACTGTGGCCGCAAAACAGGCCCAAACCACCTTCCCTCCACCACTATGCTTGGCAGTTCGTACGAGGTGTTTGTGCCTATGGTGTGTTTGGTTTTCACCAAACATGGCACCAAACAAGTTCCAGAAGTCGTGTTCATATGAAGGTTTGCAAACCTTCATAAGTGATGCAGTCACCTTGAAAAGGAATGCCTTCTTGGTTATGTGAAACAAACCAGTATCATCCAAGTCTAATGCAGTAGATTTCAATTATGAAATCTACTGAGTGAGAGGCAGAAAAAAATTGTCTCCACAGTTTGCCTCTAAAGGATGAAGTATAGGTAAGATACAGTGGGAGAGAAAATAGGGGAGATATAGAGTGCAGAGGAACACTTCCTGTCATAAGGTGATGTGTATTAGGATATAATGGGCCACAGATACAGCCATTATACCATGATTATTGACTGCACTCTTGCCAAGTAAAACTCATTATATGATACAGGACTTCAGGCCGAGATGTATCTCGGGATATTTGTTGGGATGGTTCTGACCATTTGATGACATTTTAACAGTCATATGTGAGGATTTTGGTGTGAGGCTTTACTCTAGCTCTCTTTTATTTATTTTTTTTGCAATCTTGTTAGCAGAATTATGCAGAATCTGATCATAGAGCTGTTGCATGTTATCGTTACTTTAAATGTATTTGCCGTATCTCCATTTGTCTTCTTTGTCTTTTTCTCTTATCTGCCTTTGTCATCTTTCCCTCTCCTTATTGCTATCTTTCTGCCATTACCATGCATTGATTTGAAAGGCTTCATTTCTGTAGGCTGCCTCAGACTCATGGACTCCACCGATCAATAATGAAAAGTGGAATCACGTTAAATGACCCTGGAAAAATTAGCTCAGCTGTTACATTTAGACCAGCAAAGAATCGTCTGTAATTTGGTCGTGCTGTTAGTTCACAAAACCTGAATCTGAACCATCTATGCCATTTGAGATAGCAGGGTGTTATAATGGACTATATAGCTAAACAATTATAGAGGAACATGAGAAATTGTGTCCTGAGCTTAATGAGGTTCCCACAAACTAAATTCTACAGTTAAAAACACCACAGCAACATCTCCAAATGGTCCAGAAGTTCAGTCCCTTTAAATAACACTTGAATAATTTTGGTCCATTAACACAGAGCCATAATTATTACTGCTGTGTATTGTTTCTCTGTTTGCTAAGCTGATGTGAGTCCAGTATTATGTGACCATCCAGAATTTCATCTCCAACTCTTTTTATAGCAGACATAAAAATCTGGTAACTGAGGAGACCAGCTGCTGGAGTTTTGGGAGAGAATGGTTGCCAGGTTTTTGTCTGATACACAGTAGGATTCTAGCTGCTCAGCAATCTGGAGTCGTCTTTGTATTCTTCAAATGTTTTCAGTTGGTGAAAGGTCTGCACTGCAGGCAGTTACACTAGAAGAGCTGCAGAGGGCTGTAGAAGGTCCTTACACCCCAAGGTTGCACCTCAGACTGTGCAGAGCTCAGTGATGCCCTGGTCCAGATCCGGGAGAAGATCCCCCAGGATCCATCGTTTCATTAGGAGCATGCCCCTACATTGTTGGGGTCATAATGATTTTTAACCAATGGGACCCTGACTGCTATTAGGTATTGGGAGGAAATCTTTGGTGCATCTGAGTTGCTGCAATGAAATTCTGGCAAAAAGGACTAGCCTGCTGCATAATTTTGTTCTGGGTGTCTTTGAATTTAGCCCCCTGTAGGTTGCTAATTTTCATTTCCATCAAACAATGTGGCATCCCTTTATCAGTAGAGATATCCAGCGTGACCCCCCCCCATTGAGATACTTTTTTAAGCAGTGTACCGCTACTCAAATACTGCTGCTGTTGTTGCTACAGAAACTCAACACTATACCAAAACACATGGGCAATTTCATATATATAATATACATAGTTTACACATTGTGGTTGGGTTTTCTGTCAGAAAAAAATCATTTAAATTAAATTATTCCTATAACACAAGCTAATGGAGACTTGCTCTATAGATATTTCTTTACAATGTTGATCTCTAATACAGAGTACTGTAATGGTGTATACTCTGTCACTGCTGACAGCTTGAAAAACACACTTTATTCTGTATGCTGTGGAATAAAAAAACAGCAAGTGGGTGTCTGTCTCTGGGCAACACTCTACTTATTAAACTACTCAACAGTAAGTGTTTATTTTTTAAGACATTAGTGGGTGCTATAAAATGAACACAGGAAAGCTTAAGGATAACCTGTCAGAAATTGTTTGTTTTTTGCAGCCTTGTGATGTACGGCATCCTGTAGCCTAACAGAACTAAAATCTAGTCACACTAGCTTCCCCTGAGACTGTCATGCCCATTATGCTGAAGGAAACAGAGGCTTGAATGGATGTAATTGAGAGAAAGCTTTGCCCGAGGGTGTATAAGTTTGTGTTGGCACAGCACTGTTTTTCCATTGTGCCTGCTATCCTAATGTATAATATTTTAGGTTTGTCGTAAACTGGGGGTGGTGTGTAAAGGTTAGCTTCTTCCTGTTGACCTGCAGTGGTATCGTTTGACCTTGCTTCAGTTGTTTTCTCCTGCAAACACCTACTTTTACTGGAGTTGGGTGTGTGTACACAAGTGAAACAAAGCCCTTTTCTGACTGCTTCTGTCCACTGGACAAGGCAAAAAAAAAAAATCCTGTTTTCAATGTGCTTTAAGCTACTCAAATCTGTGGTACAAGCATGATCATTGCATTATTTGAGAACCAAGCAGTTTTGGCTTCAGATTATGCAAACCATTGGGTTGTATGCTAAGCATCAAACAACATAGATATAGAATCGCTGACCTGATGAACAGCACGGTGGAGCATTTAGCTCCAAAATAATTAGAGATTTCCTCCAAGTAGCAGAGGGCAGACCAAAAGTGAATACTCAATTTGCCACAAATCCATCACTAGATACATGCTAAGGTTGCTACTTGTGCGTTAGATATGTACGATAAAAAGTCAACTGTTTGCTTTGACTTTTGCTACTTAGGTGGGAATGTGTCAGTGGTGAATTTTCACTCTTTCCACAGACTACAATCAGAGTAAATCCCAGTAATAAAGCTTTGCAGGCATCTGCTAAAACAGATGTGTGCATCCCACAAACATTAAATATACAGGTCAGCTTTGGACCTGTCCTGTAAAAGCCTGCTCTCAGACGTTCACTTACAGCTTTGTTGAGGATTTATTTGTGCACGTGCTGCTTTTCGCTATGTGACAGCAGCATTATGCCTTATAATGAAATTAATTAAAGAGGCTACATCAGCTGTCTCTCAGTAGAGCACTATAATAGTCCATTAGTGTGTTGGCCTGGCACTGGATGTCTTTGTGTATTGTTTTGCTTTATGCATCAGACACTGAACACATATTGAACCTCATTTACTCCAAAACCCATTCAGCTGCAGTGGGACTAGATATGTTTGACTTTCAATACACTATTTGGAGGCTTTGTAATGTCACTTGTTGAATTAATGCTCTAGGAAGTGATGACATTTTTCATTCATACGGCTGATGCGTGTCATGTGGTGGTCATTTTTAATGATGCAGTAGAGGCTTCGGTGGGGAATTCATGGGTGTCACCACTGCAGTGTGTTTAAGCAGCTGCCTGTGCTGAAACACACACACTAAAAGGATCACCATCTAGTAGAGCTAATAAAGATATATTGCTGCAGTTATAAGGTCACCCATTTTGCTGGTGTGGTTATTGATTGTTGGAAGTTAAGGCATCATAGCCTCAAAGTGTTTTTCTCACAGATGGTCTAATCCTAATGAACCAGACTAACGAGCCAGATGCCTCTGTGCTGCATTACACAAGGTCCCTGTGAGGTTATGTGGAAGGAATTCTGCAAATATTTTTAATTGACAGCACAAGTAACCAAGTGTGCATGTTCAATCTTATGTAATGTCAAATTGCAGTACATGAATTGGCATTATGTTTGGTGTTGTAATGAACAATTCAAGGAGGCTCACTTAGGAATGAGATTAGACAGGGAGTCATTTTACCCAGGCTTCAAATGTGTTTGGAGAACTCACTTTCCCAAGTTTTATTTATTTTTAACTTGTTTCCATGAAAAGACACTACACCTCATGTTATAGCCAGGACATCAAAAACATGTCCGCTCTTCTTCATGTTCGTGTTTCTTTTTTCCGTCTGTGTGTATGGTTTGATGATGGATGTGGAGTAAACACTCTGCGATCCATTTATGATGCCTTTGTATTATAAAAAATGTCCTGAGCATTTTGTCTGCTTGTGTTATGGCTGTCTGTCGGTGCGCCTTTATGCTCTTTTCATTCCCTGTGCCTGTCTGTCTTTTCCTGTCTGCTCGCCATCTGTCTGCCTCTATGTGTTTACTTGTAATGCATTTCTACGTCACTCTTGAATGATTAGCAGCCGAGATATTAGGAAGTCAGCATCGAGACCCGCACTTATTGGGCACATTCATCATTCAAATTGCAAAATGTTTGCAGCTGAATCAGAATTTAATGTCACCACCATTTATGATGAGAACAATTCAGTTTCAGCATGGCACGATCTACTGCATCTTTTTGATAGGTTCCCAAAGGCTCATTAGTATAAGCATCACACTGCAGATGAGAAAGTTTGGCCATTAGAAGTGCAGAAGCAGGCCTCCATTTTCTGTCTCTCATTTGTTAAACAGCAGGTGTGTTGTCCAGTAGAGGGCAGCATAGACAACTGAGACGTTTGGTGTGGACAATGGGCAACTAAACCACTTCTCTTTTCTTTTTTTTGCAGGGCTAAAGTGTTTCGAGGAAAGAAGGTCTTTGGGGAATATGACATCAAAGTGGAGCAGGTATCAAACATGATTTAACAGATATGTGATGATAAAGAAAAAGAGATGAGGCATGAAAGTGAACTGCAATTCTATACAGTATTATTCATGGTAACATCTGCGGATGTTCTACATCCTTGAGATGATCCATTTTTATTTTTGGTGATCTGATAGGAATTTAGTTTTTCTCTGAGAGCTAAAAAAATTGAATATTTGCTTCAGTGGTTCTTTATTTTGTTTTTTTGTACTGTAAAATAAACAAGACTTATCCATCAGGAATTAGTCTTACACTGATTTAATTTGTTTTTATAAACATCCTAAACATTTGACTGTCCTCAGCTGACTTTTCCTTTTTCCAGTAAATGAGCCAAGCATGAACAATTTGCCAGACTTGTAAAACAAAAAGTACAGTAAAATTATACAGGACCTTTATATATGCTGCACAGTTAATTTTGCTCACGTTGTTTTAAATGCAGCATTTGGCTGTCATAGTGGTTTCATATTGGTTCAACCAGCTAACCAGAAAATCCTTTTGCAGGGCTAAGTTACTGCATTTGAGATGACTATTCTCCGGGGTTTCACACCAAACAGTTTCACACCTAATAGATGTTGACAGTTAAATTACAACCTCAAGCCTCACCACAGATGTGAAATAGACACCAGTGGAGACAGAAGCCGGCAGCTATGAGTCACAGACAAATCTTCACTGTGTTTTTCAACCACACCAAAGAGCAGCAATGTGCATTGTTTAGCTGAACTATAGCATATGGTTTATTTAAGCCATGTAATACAACAAGAGTGTGTAAGTAAATAACAACAGGAAATGTTTGTGCTCTTGAAAAGTGTCATCTCCCTTTACTGCTTGATAAAGCTGAAAATGATGATGTTTTCTGTTCTAATTCCAGCATGAGTCGTTAATTCAAATTATTAATAAAGAATAAAGTGCCTGCTGTGAAAGCAACTTTAATAATGAAAGAGTGATAGCGCATTGCGCAGAATTTCCTACACAAAAACCTTCAGTAATGAAAATAAAATTGTGATTTTACAAAGCTCATTGGGTATGAGTTTCTACAAAAGCACAAATAACCAGTCACACACATCAAATTGTATCAACACGGTGCAACAGATCAAAATGTCTTCTTCTCTCCTTTGATTAACGTAGGCCGAGTTCTCTGAGATCAACCTCGTCTCGCATTCAAACGGAACCTGTAATGTGGACATGCAGGTCATCAGGGGTGGGACCAAAGTTGTCAGGTCAGCACAACACACACACACGCGCGCGCGCACACACACACGTGCGCGGGCACACACACACACACACACACACACACACAGATAGTGTTCACTTGACTTCAACCCACTCTGTAACTTACTGGCAAGGCGCCTGTCACCAGTGCTCAAAGAGGGGTTTCTACTGTAGCTTTCAGTGTCATTTATCTTTTCCTGGCATTACTGAAAGTGAGAGGAAGACAGGTGTAGGGCAACATGTGGTAAGGTAGCGGTCAAGGCAACACCTGTTGTGTGAGAACATTTTACCTTGGTTCTCACAGAAAATGGTGCCAGTACATGAAATGGACCGCTAAGAAACAAGTGCTTTATGCTGTGTATACAGAATGCAGCTACTGTATGACCACTACATGTATACTTACATAATACCATGACTCAAAAACTACTGCAGATATGATCTGGCAAATTTTGTAGAATAGTTTGCTGTTCCACATAAAGGAGAAAAAGAGGCTCACATGAATTTACAAGGCACAACACTGCAGAAGACATAAATGATTTATTTGCCTCTTAAATTATAGCCGCTAAACACAAATGAAAAAGAGTCCTCCCAAAATTACCACCACATTAGAGGACATTTGAAAGTGCAAGAGCAAATGTATAAACATGTTTATGCATCAGTTAATGGTCTTTCTGTAAGATCAGACAGAAAGGCTTCAGAACACATTTGGAAAGAATGAACACTGTTTACTGAAAGCTCTGATCAGTGGAAAAAGAGCAGAGGCGTTTGACCACAGCCGTCACTCACAGAGTGGTATAGTAGATCTGCCTGTACTGTAGACATTTTCACACACCACAAACCACACTGACAGAGGCACAAGTATCCTGGCTGAAGACTGTAACTCCCACTCCTGCGCAACAAGCTAAACCAACAGGAAATGAAGACTGTAGCATCAGTTTTATGATGGGCTGGTCTGCACATGCTTGCGCACAAACATACAGTAACCGGTGCCAAATGCTGAAGATAATGTGGAGTAAGGCAGACTTTAAATTACTGCAGGCAGAATGATTCACACGTATCTGTCCCAGCTGTGTCACATCCACAGACGTCTTATATTTTGTGGGGAGGCAGTGAATGAGTCTACAACTTAAACAACTTTCGTTTTCAGTCCTTGTGAATCACGGTTTTTAGACCTGAAAGTACCTGCAGGTGATTCTGTAATTACACCGTGTCCATCGATTTCAACTAAAGTCAAAGCAGTGATTTCCTAACTGCTCAGATAGTGCGTTGCTAAGTAACCTTGATCCCTGAGGATCCTTTTTTCCAGACTCTGTCCCTACACGATCTACAACTCTGTCTTTTTTTATACATATTTTTTTTTAATTATCTGTATATCTGGGCTCTTGCTGATTTTATCTCAGCAGGACTTTCAGAGCATTTGGCAATCTCTTTGGTGCATGAATGCACAGTTAGCTTCCATATGGTCAGGCACACAAATACGTCCTCTCAATTCAAACCAGAAAATATAATGTATAGTAACACTAAAAGCACAGTGATATATATGAGATGCCTGTGATATCCTTTAATTGCTTATAATTTCTTAAAGAATGTTCATTAATGTCAGAAAAGTACCATGAAAAAGCAACCCAATGCTTCAAGTTTGTTTCTGAATACTCTGCATTATTCTCTCTTCTTTTTCTTAAACAGCTGGTTTTTAGAAGGCTTTAAATGCAGGTGTTAAATGGTGCATTTGATGGAGGCTACGCATTAACAAATATACATTAAGCTGTATGTTTATGCACATTGGCCATAGTGACTATTTGCCTCAAAACAGCTACACTGGCGATGTCTATTACAGCAATGTCAGTACTGTAAGTGCAACAGTGTGGCTCATTGTTGGGTTTGTGATTTGAGCTCTTTTTGGGCCTGCCTCTTTCCACAAAAAAAAAAAATCTAATCTCTTGTTAATCGTTTTAGTGCTTACATGGAGCGATTACGCTCAGTCACACACTGAAATTCAGGTCAAACAAAAAGGAAATGCGCACTCCTCTCAGGGAGTCATATTATTTGATGAGAACTCTTTGGAAGGCCATTGAAAATGTTTTTTTTATTTGTCTTATTGACTTATCTTTTAAAAATCTGATTCATCGAAGAAATTACAGTAAAAAAAAAAAAATCATCTTTTTGACATCTAAAAATTTCAGGAGTTAGATGCATAATTTTAAGCTTGTTTACAACTAAACATGTTACAAGGTGAAAAGGTTCCATATTTAAAAGTGCATATGGGGCCCTCTTTCATAAATCTCAGTCAGTGTTCTCAATTGTGAAAGCCTCCTTTCCACTCCCTTCTTTACCCCTTAATGAATGGGCACACACCTTATTTCGTCATTTACAAAATTGTTGTTTGCATATCAAGTTATTAGACAAAGCCAGTAAGACAATATCTTGGAAGAAGTTTCTCAAGGACACATTAAAGATACATTAAATTAAAAATAGTACAAATAGTAATAAACATTGTAATGATGAAAGACTCAATGCAATGTTGTTCACTTCAAATTACCTGCAAGGAAATAAATGATTGGAAAATTGAAAATTGTGCATAAAATACTAGTAGGTGTGTTTGTAGACAGAAAAAATAAAATAAAATGATAAGAGATGCAAGCTCTGTGAAAATTGGTTTTGTTTTATGCCAAGTTCTGTATCATCTCCAACACACCTGATCAGGATCGGTTTGCTCTAGAAATCCAGTACACACATCATGAGGTGTGCACATTTTTACAGCACACGATTCCTTTACAAATACCAGTTTATGTGGGGGAAAGGCGTGCATATGGTACCATATGCGTACACATCTTTTATTCATCTGACATCTCTTTAGTTTCATTTCATAGTGGAAGCTGCTTTGGATGGCTCTGGCCTTGTTGGCAACACTGAATGAGGGTAGTACTGATTATCTTTACTGGCAGTAATGAAGAGATTACAGTCACATTAATTGCTGTGTCCTCTCCACCAGAGTCTTTTTTAGTTTCTTGGAGTGTCTGATTAGTATTCTCGGTGCATGAAGAGCTGGTGGTGGTCACACTGCGGCAGAGTTTTCACTCTCTGTCTCTTTTCTCTCACTCCTCTCGACATCTCTTTTTCTGCTGTCTTCTTTCTCACACCTCTCCTGTTTCTCTCGCTTTGCTTTTCCTCACATTCCCTTGCTGTTATACAGGGACAAAAGAAAAAATAACACAAGTCGTGCCCTGTCAGCATCAGCCGTTCACTGAGTTGAACTGCACTGAATATTGTTTTTGACCCCAACCCTCTGGTCACAAATTGCTTCTCCAAGCTTCAGTGCTGTGGGTGTTTTTCTGTGGCGACCTCTGCAATTTAGCATTTACTTATTTTCACTTGTGCATAACTATCTCTCATTTCCTCTCAGCAGTTAGATTTTACTGCACTGCAGTCCTCATCACTGCCAACTACAGTAACTGTTGGTTTGGGGATGACTGCACACAGCCACCTTTATGACACTAGCATTTTCGCCACCTTAATTTTCACCTGCTGTGATGAGATTACCCAGCAGGACAAAATGTGTGGGAGGCTTACACAGCTCCTTGCCCAACCCAGTTTTTCCTCCAGCTTGGGGCAATAACACAAAATGAGGATTCAATGTGATACCAAGGAAAAGCACGGTGAGATGTCAGTTCATATAGTAATCATTGTTTTCTATCCAAATGTTTTGTTTCACTGATATCTACAAAATCTTATCCGTGTTGATCTCTGTTAAGCAGCAGTAAAGAGTTGAAAGCAGTTTTTTGTTGTTGTTGTTGTTGTTGATTAAATGCTCAAGACGAGATTAATTAATATTTTATTGTATGTATTGGTCTACACTGACTAACCACAAAAGACTAATTCTACATTCCTGCCTGACATAAACTTTTATGTGCAACAATTTAATGGGTGTGTGTCTAGTTTTTGTGTTGAGTTATCAATCCGCCCTCCAGACTCTGCTTATTGCCTTAGGTAATGTATTCAGAGACGAAAGGCCATCAGTCATTTTGCCCAAGAGCCACTGCTCAATCTTCTGAAAGTGCTCCCAGATGAATGGAATCTACTGAGAATTACGGTCTGAAACGCTAGCGTGCAAAAGATATCCAAGATGAGCCTCAAACTGAAGCAAAGATCCTTTCTCACTCTTTGTGGCTATGATTATGGTGTTTTGAATTCCCAGTAATGCTTGTAACAGACGACCACCTATTATAAAGACACACTGTTGAAATAGTTTGACCTTACAAATAATATGCTGTAATAGATTTAGCACGAATTTCAGGCTTCATTGGTCATCATAATTCTTCAAATATTAAGTGAATAAAGACTTGAGTGCATAGATCCCTCACAGATGATAATCCCTTTTTGGTGAGAAGAAATGAGAGATGTGTTATTTGCATTCTTGCGTTCCAGCTTTATTCCTGCATAAGACTAAAATTTGTAGCTGTGTGAGTTTACTTACTTTACCATGACGTTTGTTGTTTTCCATCTAAAAGTGCGGCTCAGTTGCAGCTTTTAATCAAATCAGCAACACTCTCATGTCACCGTTTTGTGGCTTTGATCACATCAGCACCTACTCACATGTATGTAAGCATGGAAAACTTAAGAACCAAACACGTCAATTTATTCTTAATTTTACTTGTCTTTATTTTTACATTCCAGGTCTTTCAGGCCCGACTTTGTGTTGGTGCGCCAGCATGCCTTCAGCATGGCCCAAAACGAGGATTTTAGAAACTTGATCATTGGTCTGCAGTATGCTGGCATCCCCTCAATCAACTCTCTGGACTCCATCTACAACCTGTGTGACAAACCTTGGGCTGTAAGCAATTTCAGCAGCACAAATTTACAGCTACAATTATGGAAAGAGTATTTTAATCACTCTAGATGACAATTATGTGATATTTTTTAAATTCTCAGAAGAAATCTGCAAATAAACACATAATAGAGTGCAAGCATTACGACATTATTATTACTGCATGGATGGTATGCATATATATACACATGCAGCATATTTACCTTTGCTGCTTTTTACTTTTTTCTTCTAGTTTTCCCAGCTGATCAATAATCAGAAGCGGTTGGGTTCAGATAAGTTCCCGCTCATTGATCAGACCTTCTACCCCAACTACAGAGACATGGTAATGTTCTTTTCTGTTTACTACACACTGTGCTTGCAGAAAACTCACACCTTCCAGACATCTGCATCTTACATATGGCCATGTCAACATTTACAGATTATTATATAAGACATTGTATTTAGCAATTTAACTATTTGTCTCAGCACAGTCTCTGAAAGGAGGAGACAGCGTTGCCCATCAACTGGGTTTCAGGATGTCTGTCAAGTATTTTTTTCAATATTGCCGCAAGAAGCTACATGGGTCTGCCCTCTTGTGAGCCTACCACCCACAGGAAGGGCCATAGGGGTTCTGTACCTTGTGGATTGGGTGGCGGTCAGGGACAAAACTCCTGGCGGTCCGATCCCCAGCTTCCTAAACCAGCTTGTGGAACATGGAATGTCATCTCTCTGGTGGGGAAGGAGCCTGAGCTGGTGTGGGAGGTTGAGAGATATTGAGTAGATATAGTCGGGCTTGCCTCAACGCACAGTTTGGGCTCTGGAACCAGTTTCCTGGAGAAGAGCTTGACTCTGTTCCACTCTGGAATTGCCCTAGATGAGAGGTGGCGAGCAGGGGTGGGCATACTTGTATTCCCCCCAGTTTGCTTCCTCCATGTTGAGATTTTCCCCCAGTGGACTAGAGGGTTGTTTCTCTGTCCCTTTGGGTCGGGGAACGGGTCTCAACTGTCATTTGTTCAGAATACCCAGCCATCTTGGAGTCACCGGGTGGTCTGCTGGAGAGTGTGCTCTCTGGGGACTCCTTCGTTCTGCTGGGGGACTTCAACACTCACAAAAGCAACAACAGTGTGTCCTGGAGGGGTGTGATTGGGCCTGCCCAGTCTAAACCTGAGTGGTAATCTCTTATTGGACTTCAGCGCTAACCATATTTTGTCCATAACAAACACCATATTTGAGCATAAGGGTGTTCATGAGTGCCTGTGGCACCGTAAGTCACAGGTTGATGACAGATTTTGTAATTGCACCATCAGATCTATGGCCATATTTTTTGGACACTCGGGTGAAGAGAAGAGCAGAACTGTCACGGATCACCACCTCAGGATCAGGTGGCGGGGCCTGGTGTACCTAAGAACATAGTGAGGGTGTACTGGGAACATCTGGCAGAGGCCTCAGTCTGCAAGATCTTCAATTTCCACCTCTGGCAGAGCTTTGATTGCATTACAAGGGAAGTTGGGGACACTGAGTCGGAATAAACCAGGTTTCGCACCTCCATTGCTGAGGTGGCTGCATGTAGCTGTGGCAGCAAGGCAATTGGTGCCAGTCGTTGCAGTAATCCCAGAATCAGATGGTGGACACTGGAGGTGAAGCTGAAGAAAGACACTAATTGGGGAAGAAGGAGACTTATCAGGCTTGGTTAGCCTGTAGGACTCCAGAGGCAGCTGACAGGTACTGGCAGGCAAATCACAGTGTGGACAGAATATCTAGGCATAACCCAGTGGTGGAGAGTCTACTTTGGCAGCCTCTGTGGAGGAAATGGGTTTTCTTCAAAGTATGGCTGGGGTCTCCCTTAGAAACAGGGTGAGGAGCTAGGTCATTTAGGAGGGACTTGGAGTAGAGCTGCTGCTCCTCCACACTCGGAAGAAGCCAGTTAAGGTGGTTCAGGCATCTGACAACGATGCTTCCTGGATGCCTCCTAGGTGAGGTGTTTCTGGGCTTCTTTGGTTAGACTGCTGTCCCCGCGATCTGAACCTGGATAAGCAGTAGAAAATGGATGGATGGAACTGTTTGTCTCAGCACAGTGAAATATTCTCTGAAGGGAGGAGGCAGTATGGCCCATCAATTGGGTTTCAGGATGTCTGTCAAGTATTTTTCAATATTGCTATGTTTTTTGTTTTTTTTTATCATAAACACTATTGCACCACTACTCTAATGTTTACTAAATACATGTACTCGAATCTATGAGAACACAAAAACTGAGAAAGGTAAGTATTTTTTCTTTTTACCCAAATATGAGCAAAAAACTATTGTAAAGTTAATTGAAAATACATGACTTTTTATTATAGGTGTAAAAAGGAGTTGGTGCTTATTTTCCTTGAGCATTTTACCTGCTAGATTTATTAAAGCATTCATGGGCTGTAGATGGTAGATTTAAGACATCATATCGCCATAATGTGCATTTTTGCCTTTTTTATGCCTTATTTTGTAAAACTCCTCAGTTACTTATTTCATTTTATTTTCTTAGACTTTGATAGCTGAAGAGAATAAAAAAAGACCATGACACAGAGGTCCACTGAGACATTTTATATACAATCTTTTTTGGTACATGGAAATAGAAAACTCAGACAAAAACTGACACATAAATACAAACCCGAACAAGTCTCACAGTATAAAACAGACATGAAACTGTTTAATGCTTCACTAAAGCCATACAGTTAGGATGCATTATTATCTTAGCAGTCCATATTAATACATGTTCAAATTGGTGATATCCAACGTGTCGTGCAAAATACTGCATAATACCAGTTAGATGAAAATGTGACCATAATATGGCACTGGCATATTCTTGATGTTGATGTTGGCAATGCTTTTTAATCTGTATGACTTTAGTAAGGTTATCTAGAACAAGACGGGGGTCAACTCAAACCTTTTGCTGAGTCGTTATATTGAGTAACTTTAACTTTAATTGTTAATTATTGCCCATTCATGGCTATCACTAATTTCTCTCTTTGCTGGTTTTTGCCAGACTTCATTTTGGCAAATTTTTAATTTTGAAATGAATCCACGTCTTCTTTTATTTATTTATTTATTTTTAAGTGAACTGTTACATCCATGTCTCTATGGAGGGGGAAGCTTGGCTTCTACAGGTGGCAGTGCAGTTGTTAAAGCGCTGGATTAGATTTTTGGCACAGGAAATAGTACAACCATGAAAACTAAACATACAACAACAAGATAAGAATCGATATGCTATAAGAAAAAAATGTGGTTAGCCTTTAATGTTAATTGTCACAAAATATTTACAGTCTCATAAATTTGAGATAAATCTGCATTTATGATGAATAAGAGACTCATGGTGTGTTTATAATTCCTGCATCGGATTTAGTAAAAATATAATCAATTGGAGAATGTCTGGTGGTGCTATTCTGTCTGTATACAGTACTGTGCAAAGGTTTTAGTCACATTAGGTTATTATCCATTGCGCAGTACCATCATTATGGGTCCTGCAACAGATGGTATGGTCCCCACAGAGTCTTCATCTCAAAATCACGGTGTCTAAATGGGTTTACATAAAGAGACAGAAGCAACAGAGGCAGGCGAAAGCCACAGCAAAATAGTGGAAAAATCTTCAGAAATGCTTAGAATTGTAGTGAGGTTAGTAGTGGGCCTGGTGTAGAAAAGGTTGTGGTAGCTTCCTTCTATTATTTACTTCCTAATGTTTTTCATTGTATAACTTCCCACATACTTTTTTCAACAAATGAACACCTTTTCCTTTCATGTCCTGAAATACTTTATCCATAAACAAATTTGAGGTCTTCCATATTTTTATACATTTACCTTCAGGTAAAAGGATGGTTAAAATATTACCATTGGATGTCTAATCTGGTGTGAGAGCAAAGAGATGATTCACAGGAATGCTGCAGTTTGTACAAATTTTCCAAGTTTTACTGTAACAACCACCCAAAGCTCAGGGTGAGGTTTTACTCCCTCAAATCTAATTTTTTCAATGAGCTCAGTTGCTATTTTCCACCCCAGATCTGAACTACATAGGCCAAAGCATTTTTTTTCCATGAGGCATATCAGGAGACATATGGAGTAAAATGAATTACAGGTCAAGGGTCACTCATGTCCAAGAAGTCTTTCTCATGTGGAGGCCCACCCCTGTACCAGCTACAGGTTGTGTCAGAGCGGCGGATACAAGCGTACTGCCGGGCCTGCTCGCCATTAAGGCTGTTATCCAGCAGCCAGTCAGTCCACAAGCACTCGTTTTCTCCTGTAGATGCACACGGCACTGTGTAACAGGTGTTGATCTAATAAGAAGAGGAGAATAATCAATTCAGTCCTGTAATCTTTTTCTTGTCTCATCATTTATTAGTGTAGTAGGTCCCCCATGTGGTATGAATTTAAGTTGTGCGAAGGTTGGAAAAGAACTAATAATAGGTGATATAATTAATATCCCTATTAACATGCAGTGCATGAAGAAGGCTTGTTTTCTCCTGAAGATGGCCTGCTACAGATTGGCAACCTGTCCCTATGCCTGGGATAGTCTCCAGCTCCTCCTCCATCATCCTGAAGAAGATGGCTGGATAGATGGATGGAGAAAAAAAAGTATTGATTTGTTTTGATTTGTTGTTGGGGTTTTTTCTTTTTTGGGGGGGGGGTCACATATTTTTTGGGAAAAAAATTTATGTATTTTTTTCAAAACTAGAAAAAACAACAAAAGAAAAAGATGGTTTGAGGGAAAACAGGAGGAACAGATGAGAAGCGTGACCCCGCCACTGTAACAGCTGTTACTCTGTTTCTTTAGTCGAAGCTCGTGTAGACATCTCCGACACAGACAGACGAGTGTGAGAAAGATAAATATGCATGCATAGAGAATGAACAGTCCTTACTCACTCTGCACTCACAGCCCATCTGGTATCTGTAGTTGAGATTCTTCTTTTGTGACAGTGATAAGTTGTCCCAAGACTCTACCAGATCACACTGGCCAATAGAAATCCTCCCATCACTCCACATGCTTCCTGTTTGGTGACATCAGCATTTAGCCTTGCATTTAGCAGGAAAAAAATATGTTGCTGTATCTGAAGGCCTCCATAAGACTCTTAATACATATAAAAATAAAACAAAAAACTTTAAGAACTTCATTAGTGGACATTGAGAACTTAGTTTAAGGAATAAAACATTAGAGCACCTGTCATAAAAACAAGAAAACACAAATATTTTAGAAATCTGTCAAAAACCTGTTTAAAACTAAAAATTTATTAGACAAATAACAAACTGAATTCATGTTTTATACACAAATTTGAGCCGGCACACTGAACATCTCTGAGAAGTCAAAATTAAAACTAATGTTATTCTTCGGGAATGCAAGCAAATATTTTGAATATTTTGAAATATTTGAAATATTTGCAAATAAGTTGGTATCTTAATCAAAAATAATAATGTGGTCAACTATTCTTCTGCTTTTTTTTTGTAAAACAGTAAATTTGAAAATCCAATAGTAACAATAATTATATTTTAGCATTATAAATATTTTGATTAAAGAGCTTGTGTTTGCTAGTGGATTAACAATTACGGGAACATAAAAAAAAATCTGATTACCAATGCTGTTAATTTAGTGCAGCTGTGGCATAAACCTTAAATTGGGTGGCGATCTAATAAACTTGTTAAGTACTGTGCCTGGCAGACATGAAGTCAGTCTCAATGAAAATGAATAATTTCCCTCCCAAAAGAGAAGGTATTTAGGACAATATCTCTCTGTACTGACCACAGCACCAATGTACCAACTGTAGTGTTTTCCCTACAAAGTCCAATATGTAAAAGTCAATGCATACTGTACCTGAGAGCAGATACCCCGCCTTATTGTTAGAGTCCAGCTTGACTCCACACAGTGAGGAGAAGACTGGAGTGTACACATACTGGATATCCTTGGCCTTGTCGAAACCTTTGAACATCTGGATACAGAGACATGCAGGTAGAAAGGAGCAGAAGAGTTTTCTACTTCTAAAATGAGCCCAGCTTAATGTAAATTTAATGCAGCACAGTATTGCTGCGCCGGCGTTGTGCAGGAGGGAGGATAAAAGCAGAAGTTTCCAAGTTACAGCACCCAGATTTAAATGTCCTAGTGGTTTATATCCAAAATGTACAAATGGAAAAATGTTGCATTTTTATATTGCTCAGACATTCTTCTAAAGAGCAGATGTTAATCCTGTTCAGTATTCATTATTAACACCATGAGGTCATGTGGAGATAGACATTTGGACAGATTTGGAATATATCAGCCTGATTTATTTATTTATTTTACCTCTCTAAAAACATTTGGGCATTTTGCCTTTATTTGACAGTTAACAGAGGCACATGAAGCAATCAAAGGCAGAGGGGGTTTCATATGAGATAAAGGTGGGAAATCAAACACTGATGTTGTACTTTGCTGTGTGTGCCATTGAGACATTTAACATGCCTCATTGTGTGGTTAGTTACATTTTGTTTACTGTAAAGGGGGGGGGGGGGGGTTATTTGCACCCCAAAAAACCAACCAGCTTAACCCTGCCGCAGGCAGTAAAAAAACAAAAAAATTGGGGGGCC
>VUQK01004795.1:7514-19452 GCA_015106715.1 Bujurquina vittata | reverse complement strand
TTTTAAAAGACAAAAGAGGGGGGGGGGGGGGGGGTAGTTTCTCAGTTATTAAATCAATGTGTCCAGTTGGGTGACAATGTATTCACCTGTCTCTGTACAGCAGAGTCTGGAGATGAGGGGCATGACTCGCCCATCACTGCAACATCGCATGGAGTGAGGCAGTGCCATTGGATTGGCAGACTGGGGTAGTGGTTCCCATCTTTAAGAAGGGAGACCGGAGGGTGTACTTCAACTATTGGGGGATCACACTCCTCAGCCGCAGGAGGTGCTGCAGGAGTATGGGGTTTCTGGCCCGTTGTTGCGTGCCATTCGGTCCCTGAACAACCACAGCTAGAGCTTGGTCTGAATTACCGGCAGTAAGTCTGACTCGTTTCCTGTGGGTGTTGGACTTCACCAGGGCTGCCCTTTGTCACCAATTCTGTTCATAATTTTTACTGACAGAATTTCTAGGTGTAGCCAAGTGGAGGAAATCTTCTGCCTTGGTGGCCTCAGAATCTCATCTCTGCTCTTTGCGGACGATGCAGCTCTGTTGGCTTCGTCAGGTGGTGGCCTCCAGCTCGCAGTGGAATGGTTGGCAGCTGAGTGTGAAGTGGCTGGAATGAGAATCAGCAGCATAAGTCTGAGGAGATTGAGAGACGGATCGGCGCTGCATCTGCAGTGATGTGGACACTGAACCAGTTTGAAGAAGGAGCTGAGGGTGAAAGTGAAGCTGTCAATTTACCAGTCAATCTACGTATGTCTATGAGCTCATGAAAACAAGATTCAGAAATAAGCTTCCTCCGAAGGGTGGCTGGCCTCTCCCTGAGGGATAGGGTGAGGAGTGCAGCCGTTTGGGAGGGCTTCTCCTTCACATTGAAAGGAGCCAGATGAGGTGGTTTAGGCACCTGTATAGGCTGTCTCCTGGACGCCTCTTGGATGAGGTGTTTTGGACATGTCCTATAAGGAGGAGGCCCCAGGGCACACCCAGGACACACTGGAGAGATTATATCTCTTGTCTGGCCTGGGAATGCCTTGGGATCCCCCAGGATGAGCTGGTGGAGGTGGATTGGGAGAGGGAGGTCAGGGCTTCTCTGCTTAGGCTACTGCCCCTGCAAGCCCCGGATAAGCAGAATAAAATGGATGGATGGTGTTCTCCTGTCTCATTGATGTGTTGTCAGAGTTCAGTACCTTGCCCAAGGACTAGAGGACACAAGGACTGAGACTGCAGAAATTAGAGTCTATTTATCCCATTCTTGTATACTTCTGTGCTTTTTGTCTTATGAGAGATCATAGATGCACCGAGACTCATCTCTCCCATTGTCTTTGATTATCCCTCTCCGTCCTCTCCCCTTGTTCCTTTCTGCAGGTATATTTGCCACCAGAGATTCTCTTGGTCTGTGTTTTCTGGCCTCAACAACCAGCCATGTGTTTGTTTTATTGACTGTTATTGATCATCTCTACACTCTTTGATTCTTTAGTTGCTTTTTCACCCTAAACCTGGTGCTTCAAGAGGTTTCTTCCAGTTAAAAGGGAGTTTTATCTCCCCATTTTCACCTATTGCTTGCTCAAAGGGGATCGCTGGATAGTTAGAGGTTCCATCTATAATGCTGCAGGGTCTTTAAAATATAAAGTGATGTGATTATCATTGTTTTGCATTAATGCAGTAATAGGAACCCGGTGACTCCTTCCTCGAGCAGGTTTTCACCTAGTAGAAGCAGTTAGACAGTGAAGGTCATGGCATGCAGTGATTGCTTTTTACAAACTATAAAATTAATAATATATAGTATGTACACAATTTTCTCTTTGTACTCTGTGCTTATGCCCGTTGTTTTGACCATTTCCCTGATTAAGACCTGGTAGCTGCAGTTGGGTCAGTATGAAAACACTACCTTTTTTTCTTAAGTGATGTTTTATGTAACATGAGGCTTATCAGATGATAAGACACTGCACACTGTTTATGATATGCGATGACCATTAAGTAAACAGTCTTCAAATTACAGATACAAAAGGTACAGGTGTCATATGCAGGCTGAGGGCAGGGTTTGACCCAATAGCAAAAGCAGCTTTAATGCCGAAGGCTCTTACAGAAAACGAAACGCAGAATACAAAGTACTAAATCCCAACCCAGGGCTGAACAGCATCCATAAAACAAAACCTTGGGGGACAGAAAGGAAACCCAAAACTGGGAGGCACGCCGCTTGCAGATAACAAACGACGACGCAACAAAGAACTGAACAAGACACAGACAATATATATACACACACACGAGGTAATGAGAGGGGACTGGAAATATCCGGGGAGAACAGGTGAACAGTATTACACTAACAAGACAAAGGAAGCAAAACTAAACACACGTGGGACAAGGGAGTGTCAAAATAAAAGAGGAAGAGACTAAACAAGACACAACACTGACTTGACATATAAGAAGGCTGGCACACTGAAGGAATCTAAACATGACTAAACGGAAACCTACAGAGAACACAAGGAAACAACAGGAAGTGAACCTAAACACAAGATATGAGACAAAGACACAGGAAGACAAGAACAACAAACCAGAATGAAAGACAATAACTAATCCCAGGATTCAGAAACTATGAATCTAAACTACAAACAAACTTAGAAACACAGCGGAAATACAACTAAAAACCTTACAGAAAAACACCAAACACTGGGCAAAAGGCCCAGGACCATGACAGCTGGTATTTGATTGGCCAGCATCATGCTGGTCAGGTTGCTCCTACATGGGACAATTTTGGGCCAAAAGAAGCTAGAAGATGTTACATTTTAAATTAGGTCTCATAAATGTTGTCATTATTGTTTTTCTTTTTAAAGGAAATTCTACAAAAAGAGTTGGAGCCAGTTAAATACACAAAATCCCTTCCTGCAGAAGGGCTGAGTACCTGGTGGGTGTTAGGATGTTAATAGACAACAACATCTAGACTTAATGCCTAACTATTACTAACCAAGTTGTATATATTGCCTAAATGTAGAAAAGCAAAATAGTTTTTAGTGCCTAACCTAACCAGCAAGTAAAGCTATAAAGATACACTGTAAAAAAAAAAGGTTGAGAAAACTCAAATACCATGGCAACATGGTAATTTTTTGAAGTTATTTAATAGAAAAAAGTGCTGTTTTCCTAAGTGTGCAAAAATTAGTGCATAATTATGTCTTCCAACAAATTAATGCATTCCCACAGACTTGGAATTATTCCATTATGCATACATACAGTTTCTGGAAGCTGCCATGATGTCCCGCCGTCTTGAACACAGTGGCCAGATGGACATTACGTATGATGGACAGAGGCCGGCCACATTTGTAGTAATGTTTGTGGCTCGAGCATCCTAAAAATTACATTTTCCCTCTGATAAACAGTTTGACAACATTCTCACATCGTATGACAGTTTATTCATTGTGTCCAAGTGAAACAATGTTAGATCCACTTCAAGGAAAGTTTCAGTGACAAAAACAGCAGGGCTTACTGACAGAAAAGTTCAGGATATCCTCAGCGACTCACCTCAGTATGGCTGTCATTGGACAGAAGTGACCTTCACTGGCTCATCGACTCACATCAGAGTCCTTTCACAAAGTTTCCCAGCCTGCTCCAGAGTAAATAGCTGTGGACACCCAGCATACTGAAAGGTGAGGTGAGCAGTGGACTGGCACCCTGTAAGTGTAGTTGTTTGTCCTACAGTGGCCAGCGTAGCGATTATGCACTTTAATTGGGAGGGGTAAAAAAACAGAATTCAGTTGACTGCAATCTGCAATCTACTGACATCTAGTGGTGAGATTTTACACTCTGTACCTTTAAGTCAGTGGTTCTCAAATCCAGGCCTCGTGCCCCCCTGCCCTGCAGGCCTGGATTTGAGAACCCCTGCTTTAAGTGATGATGTATCAAACCTGTTACTGGGTCCAAGCTCTTACTGTGATCAACAAAGCTGCTTTCTTTTGAACGTATTATGTCTTGTTTTATTTATTAAAAATAAAGCACATCTTCAGTTTGTTATTAGCACTATTCACATCTTTAAGGTTTTAAAAACCCAGTGTACATTAGCGAGAATTAATTTGTATAGAAGTATTTGTAATTTAGGGTGATTCTAAGTGCTACACAGCTAATAAGAAAGTTCACATAGTATTTACACAGTAATTACACATAGTATGTGTAATTGTTAAAGAAAAGTACACAATGTTGAAAATATAACAAAGTAAATTAGCAAGAGGTATAAATCTCATAATTTTGTAACCAAAACACATGATGCACAAATCAGATCAATATTTAGTGTGACTGTAAGCCAACATGTATTTTTCTCTTTCAAATTTTTCTATGTAGGGAGTTATGGGATGTTTTTGTAGAATTTACTACAGTATTTTCATGAAATCTCAGACTAGAGGGTTCTGTGGCGGTCAGACCACCTGCTGCAGGACTCCTGCATCATAACGCTGCCCATGTAGCCTACTTAATGACGAACAGATGCTCGTGGCGCAATTGTGTGACAGACACGAATCTAAACACCTCAAGTGGCTGTAAAACATCTGCACAGCGCAGTTTGTAAACCTCAGAGCTCTTTGGGTGTCAGCCTGTGTAGTATCCATGCAGGTGTGCATTCTTTGCGTGGGTGTGATTCCAAACAGCGCTGTTTTCTTGATCTCTTCTGTCATGGATTCCCCCATCCACCCTCCTGACGCACTCGAGAGGGAAAAGTTTAAATGACCTTAAGTGAATGCAGGGGACCGGTGTGTGTGTGTGTGTGTGTGTGTGTGTGTGTGTTTACGTATGTGTCAGTGTGTGCTTGCGTATGCGTGTGGGCGTGAGCGGCTCCCGACAGAACCACACTGTTTTTCCCGTTACTCTTGTCAAAGGTAAACATTCCAGTCTTGGGACGTTCAATGCCAGGCACCGTTTGATCTCCTCATCATGTGACACCTGAAAGAGGTGGAAAGCCCTTCTGATCGTGTATCTCCAAAACACAAACCCTGCCGCAACCACACGGGGAGCCTTTGTGCTCAGGGTCTCGGGCTTGTGAGGGATCCGACTGTGTTCATGTGTTTTTGAAAAAGTAGGTCTGACTCTGACCTGAGATAACTCTGCTTTGTTTGACCACTCTGCCTCTCTGATCTGACAGCAGGAAAAAAAAACCCTCACACAGCCTGTCAGCTATCACATGTGGCTTTTCTATGAGAATACTTCACATTTTAATGCCTCGTGTCTCCCCCTTTTTACATCAACCTCTAATTACACAGATGTGTGCTTTACAGCTATGTTAGTCCTTATCACACAATATCACACAGGGCGACTTTAAACAGGGGCGTTTAAGGACTTGTAAAAATATTTTGAACAGTTTAGGGTTCAGGAACATTTTCTATTATTTAGAACATTTGGGTCACATGAAAATAAAAGTGCAGCAGGCTCCCAGCGACCCTGGAGACCACATTCCCTCACAAGGACATAGGCTGCGAGCGTCATTCTCAAATCACAGTTCAGCTGAGGACAGATGCGGCACATACCCCACAAAACATGACTAGCTTGAACTTTTTTGACTTTGAAACAATGTCTTTTTTAGCAGGTAAACGAGCTGCAAGAGAATAATAATGAGTGTATGTTAATAAGTAGAAAGTTACAGCTAATTGTACCAGAGATGGAGACATGGATGGAAATCTGTGGAATAATGTCACAATAGCAAAGATGGTGGCAGGCCTTAGTTCAAATTCAGGACATTTCTTAAGCACTTGTTATCAGACTTGGATTCCATACATGCACTACTGTGTCCATGATACCCAATGACAATAAAGTTACATTTAGTAATTCCGTGGCGGTCTTTGAAGATGCCTGTAAAGTGGAGAGACTTGCTTTTGCAAAGACTTTGGTGCTGTCTCTGTAACATAATGTACGACATTTCGGGTGCAGCATTATGAATAGATTCATGCCGAAGTGTTTGAAAATGTTTGCTTGTGCAGTGACTATGGATGGTGGTTAAAAGGCCCTGAAACAGCTGACTTTTTGCTAAGAATATTTGCAAGGCATTCGATGAACAGTAAGCTGTTTTCCTTTATAGTAGCTGGTTGAAAGGGAAGTAACTGTCGCACACTTTAATGTGCTTCTCTGTTTATCTGAATCTAAAGGAAGATCCTCATATTCAGTTAGTGATGCCTTCACAGCTACGAGGCAAAAATGAACAAACATGGGCTGTAAGATACTTCTGGCCGAATTCTGAAGTTGCCGCGTTGCAGTCACGCTGTCAAAGTTTTTCTCCTGACTACTCAAAACTTTAGCTGTAAATTAAAGGATTAATAATAAGCATTCATAAAATGCACTGAAAGCAAGTGAAACTATCAAAGGAACATAGCAGATAAAACATACATATATATACTGTATATATATAAAGTAAATTCTGTACAGCAGAACATATTTCACCAACTCTAAGTTGAGAAAGGGCGCTGTTAAAGGACTTCCTGTTCTGTGAGAGTCAGAAAAAATAAACAACATTTGGACATCCTGTAGGACATAGTGTATAAGCTGCACATGTGCTCATGTTTCATTGGCAAATGGCCTTAATGCTGCCTCTGTCCTTTTAACCCTCTTAAAACAAGCTGCTCTGACTCAGGAGGTCACCCACTAATCAGAAGGTCACGGGTTCGATCCCTAGGCTGCTCAAGCCTTCATGTTCATGTCGAACTGTCCTTTGGGCAATACAGTAAACCATTAAACATTAAATGTACCATTTAATAACACTGCCTTCTTCACTTCTGCATGAACAATTAGAAACTGATAACGGCTTTCAGTAAGAGAGTTCTATATGGTTGGCTTAATTTCTGGAACCTGAGCTAACTGTCTCTATAATTTTTGGTAGTTTCATTTTAATACAGAGCGACAGAATATCAACCAAAAAAACAACTCCCCAAAAAACAACTCCCCAAAAACATTACATCAGTTATAAACTGATTGGAGTGTAATATGTAAGCAGCATAAGTAAGCAAAGCTTGACTCGGTACTCTTGTTGGCAAGCATGGCAGTAAGACGTTTCTTGTAGTTGGTCACCAGGTTTGCACACATCTCAGGGGGGATCTTGACCCACTCCTCTTTCCAGAAACTCTCTAAATCCTTTAGGGCTCCTGGCTGCTGCTTGGCAACTCAAAGCTTCAGCTCCCTCCACAGATTTTCTATAGGATTGAGGTCTGGAGATTGGCTAGGCCACTCCATGACCTTCTTTAGCCACTTCTTTGTTGCCTGTGGTTCCAACAGCCTTCATGTCACCACATTTCTCTTGATCGTCTTCACCCCATGAGGCAAGATCTTTAATGGAGCTTCAGACCAAGGGGGACTGATGGTCATTTTATCTTTCTTCAGTTTCAGAATAATGGCACCAGCAGTTGTCACCTTCTCTCCGAGCTTCTTGCTAATGCTCTTGTAGCCCATTCCAGCCTTGTGCAGGTCTACAATCTTTCCCGTGATGTCCTTTGACAGCTCTTTGGTCATTCCCATGGTGGTGGAGAGGTGGGAATGGGAGAAACTCATTTTGTGGACAGCTTTGCTTTATACACATGATGAGTTCAGATCAGGCGTGTGATTGATTGATTGATTGATTGATCGATCGATCAGTAAATCAGTAAGTGGGAGCTGGGTTGTAAAGAATCAAATTGTTTCACTCAGTGACATGCAAATCGATTTATGACATTTGGGTTTTTTTGTTTTTCCTCCATTTTTGGTTGATATTCTGTTTTTGCATTAAAATGAAACAACAATAAAAAAAAGTAAAGACTGTTGATTTCTTTGGAAGTGAGCAAATTCAGCAGGGGATCAAATAATTATTTCCCTCACTGTGCAGTGTTTCATTTTAAAACAATGCACCTTTTTTGTAACTAAAGTGAGTGGCTGCTTCCTCGAGACATCAGATAATTTCCTGAAAGATTTCTTCTTTTTCCATTTTATTACACGAAAAGTTAATTAGCATTTTCAGGAAGTTCCTGACTTTAAAAAGAAGCAATTTCACACACAAAAACCCCACTTATAATTTAAGTTCAGCATTTGGATTTTACTTACATAATAACATAAAGGCATTTATGATGTATATGTGTTTAATACTAAGTATTTTATATGTAGTCTTGTCACTTTCAGACAGCAGATGTGGCACCGCCATTGAGCACAGGTCTTGGGTACTTTTTATTAAATGCCAGTGCGCTTTCACTTAAAGGACACTTCTGCACTATACATTCTGACAGGCAGCAGTTGTTTGATGATTCAGATCATACAATTGGCTGCAAAATATGATATTCTGTTGCTAATTATAAAGTTTACAAAGTAGTTATATATGGAAATAAATATGAGGTCTTTTTAAGCCAAAAATTATGAATTTAAAGTATGACTTATGTATGACTAATGCATCATTTGTGGTAAATATAATTCTCCTGGCTACACACAAACACACACTGTGCTGTGATCCCAGCACCTGCGAGGACAGTAGTCACATGGACTGTGACTAGACTGCTTTTATTCCCAAAAATTCAGAAAGTTAGTTGCTAGCAACTGTCTTACAAGTTTAAGTGTTGTTGCTGGTGGCTATCTAACCTGAAGATAATGTCGCCTGTCCTTGCTTGATTACCAAAAACCTAACACAGATAAGTTTTGAACACTAATCCAAGGCTTTATAAACAGGTTATAAACAGGTTATAAACAGGTTGTAAACAGATAATAAAAGGGCTACATTCCATACAAAAAGAAAATAAAAGAAAGCCTATACTCGTCCAGGGATGATATTAAATGAGAAAAGTTTAGAATTGTTATTTATTGGAAAGTGATATAAAACGTCACATAGCATCTCTACATTACATATTCCAGCATTTTAATCGGTTATCGAATTGTTACCTGGTTTAAGATTTTTATGTTTTATTTACAAAAACAAAGCATTTCCACCATAAATCACCAGAATTCTGGGACGCGTGTCTAATATTCAGAATTTCCAGAGGAGGATCACCGGACCCCCAATGCCCTTATTTCGCCCCAGGCTCAGAGGATTAGAAATCTGGGCGTTGAGTGTGAGTGACTGTTAAGCCAAATGGCAGATGATGCAATCTCATAAAGCAGTTGCATAGAGACAATTACACCATGCAGGCCATTGCATCAGAAAGTCATCTATTTGATGGTAATTAATTATAATGTGCAAAGAGGCACGGGATGGGTCTGTAAATAGAGGCGCAATGTTGCCTGAGATTGGAACATTCACACATACAGGTCAGCAGTGGCAGGACTTAAAATACCTTGCAGCAAGCCGTGAAAACGTGCATGTCGTCCACTGTGGGACCATCAAAGCCCCCTGAGAGTGGCTGCGAGGCTTGGGACGTGTCTGTGGCCACGTCAGGCCAGCCCCGATTCAAAGCATTGGTCTATTATTATACCCGGAAATGGGTAATTACAACGGGACATCTCGTGGATGCAACCCAAAGCCGGCTTCAGTGCGCGCACGGGGGACAGCGAGAGATCGCACAGTGCCGTTCCCTCCAAACCGCGACCCCGTTTCACGGAGCTATTTCTGAAACTCGGGTTTTATTATCCCCTTGCAATGCTCGGATTCTTTCTCATGTCAAATTAGAGCCGCTGGTTAGCTCTCAGCGAGCCCACGCTCCCGGCGCGCAGCGTGGGCGTGCGTAATTTGCGCTCATTATTATGCTTTTTCTTTCCCAAAGTTGTGTAATAAGTTTGTAGAGGACAATTAATGAAAGCACATCATGAATGGACAAATTCATGAATAGACACCGTTGTCCCAGAGCAGAAGAGCCCATCTGTAACAGAGCACAAAACAGGGGTCCGCTTCTCTCCTCAATCAGTGACACTGCGAGCACATTTCTACTTACAAAAAACCAGAGAGATAGAGCAATATAACTGAACTTTCTGCCCGCGTGATGTTACTTTAATGTGGCACTTTGGAGTTTAGTGTAGCACCCGGGTGAGGAAAGGGGGTCCTTGATTGCAACAGCAAACACTGGTGTCGTCACTCATCGGTGGTACATGCAAGCACTGCCTGTTCCAAATTAAATATTGACGCGATTGTTGTATTCAAATGAGCCGCCTGGCCCAACGTGGACGGACCAATCAGAGCCCATCGTATCATTACACCTTCTTTTCAGAAATCATTCATAACGCCGATGCGTCAAAGACTCTCAGAGGAGCCGGCTATAAATACGGCTGCGCGCAACGCACAGTTAGACATTTGCCTAAAATCAAACGAAAGACACAACTGAGGAAGAGGCAAGCCGGCGCATACCTCTGATCATTCTCTCTACCTTGCTCTACATTTTATATTTAGTATCCAGATCAGAACGTTGGCCATGGCTGGATTATATTTAAAACACGTCGCGTTGGCAGCGCTGTGCTCCGTGCTGGTCACAGGAACGCTCGGGTCCCCGGTAGTGGGGCCAGAGCCGATTCGCTGCGCCCCATGTACTCCGGAGAGGCTGAGCCAGTGTCCAGCGGTGGCGCCCGGATGCACCGAGGTGTTGCGGGAACCCGGTTGTGGATGCTGCCTCGCCTGCGCCCTGAAAGCAGGGGAGCTGTGCGGGATCTATACGGCGCCATGCGGCTCCGGACTGAGGTGCATCCCGAGACCCGGCGACCCCCGCCCGCTGCACTCCCTCACCCGCGGCCAAGCCGTGTGCACGGAGAGCACGGAGCCCGAGGCCACCCCCGAGCCCCAGACACAAGGTAAGGCCGATTACCTCCACATTATCCATCAGTGTTCCACCTCATCTCAGCAAATCCTCAATTGGGAATCATTAAAAAACAAATCAAAAACTAAAACTAAGAATTAAAAACCCTTGAGTTGAGTGATCCGAAACCTTTCACAGTCACAGTCAGTGCCGCTTCACATTCATTCATCTTCTCACTCCAGATCAGGAAGAGCCAGAGCCGCTGGAGATGGACAACGCAGCCACCATCTCGGACCCGGGCTACAGCCACTACCCCCCCAGTCACGGCAGGCCCTACGACCCGCGGGCTGCCGCCGACGCTCAGGAGAGCATGAAAGCCAAACTCATCGCCGTCCGCAAGAAAGTGGTGGAGCAGGTTGGTCCTGGTTCAGTGTGACTCTTTGGTCAATGTGGGGAAATCCTCACTGCGATGTGCTGCGAAAAGTTTTTGCGAGCTTCGGGAGAGGGCCGGTGCGCCACCAGGGGGGGCTCGTGTGCCGTAAGAAATAATGAAAGCGAGCGAGAGGATACGGGGATGCTTGTTATTACAAGTTTATATGCAGTTTGATGACAGCCCACGTGCGCGCTGATAATGAAACATTGGCTGTGTGTCGGCTTGGTTAACCCTCCCGTGCCCCCCCCCCTGCAGGGGCCCTGTCACCTGGAGCTGCAGACGGCTTTGGACAAGATCGCCAAATCCCAGCAGAAATTAGGGGACAAGTTGACCAGATTCTACCTCCCCAACTGTGACAAACATGGGCTTTACAAACCCAAGCAGGTCGGTGTCTTAAGACTTAAGACGGAGAGTTGCCAATATTATGTTTGTTTGTGTGTGTGTGTGTGTGTGTGTGTGTGTGTGTGTGTGTGTGCGCGTGTGCGCGCGCGCGCGTCTGTCACATAACCTGTCCAGGAAATGAAAGACGCAGCTGAGTAAAATGATTTCCTTTCCCCTCCTCAGTGTGAATCCTCCCTGGACGGACAGAGGGGTCGATGCTGGTGTGTGAATTCTTGGAATGGGAAGAGGGTTTTAGGTTCGACGGAGCTGCCCGCAGATGCCGAGTGCCCTTAGAGAGATCAACCACTGACGCAGGTCTCTGGAGGAGAAAGAAGCAAGCCACTCATGTTTCCTTTTTGATAGCTGTTTATTTATTGATCTTGTCCATGGTGGTGTTTAATTCAGGTACACTGTCATTGCGGGACACGTGGGTCCCAACCACCCTGACCCCCCCCCCCCCCCCCCCCCCCCCCCCCCCCCCCCCCCCCCCAACCACAACCCCAACCAAAA
>VUQK01004793.1:18133-33144 GCA_015106715.1 Bujurquina vittata | reverse complement strand
AAACTAAATAAAAAAAAAAAGTTTTTTTTTTTTTGCTCTTTCAGATTTTTTCTCAAAGAGTCACTACTCTTACTTGAGTAAAACTTCACGATACTTTGTCTGCTGTGAGTCACTTCACTAAATGAAGAACAAATATGTTTTAACCAAAAATGCACCAGAAACTGAAAACCGAGTCCAGTCCATGTGAAAACAAGTCCAGGCTTAATTATGCAAGGATATATGGAAAATACCGGCTTAATCCACGATCCTGTTTTTGTGAAACAGCTACCAAAATGTCATGTCATAGGTCATGACACAGATCATTCTATTAAACAGCTATGACCCCATTTGATATCCCTGAAATCAGCAATTACTTGCTTCAAACGGATCTGTAAATATTTCAGTGGGCGTCGGACCAACTAATATATGAATTTAAATTTAAACGTCATTTGGTTTTATTCAGAAAATCCCCTCCCTTTGCATGCGGTGTCATTGATTCATTGACTTGCCCCTTACGCTAGCGAACATAACACAGTCCATGTTATGCTGTTTCTGAAAACTGCTCAGGTATCAACAGTGAATGTGTCTGTTTTCTCTCCCGCTCTTTTTATCATTACCTGATCACTGCTAGCGCCTACAGATGAAGGCGAGGCCATGGCCACTAGAGCTCCGGCCGAATACTCCTGCTGCTCAGTCTGGCAGCTCTTCTGCTTTACTTTGACAGCATGGGAAATCTCCAACACGGACTTAAAGTGCTGTGCAAGTCTGTCAAGATCATATATTTTCCTACGAGATTAGAGTCGTATATTCACATAAGCTGCTTCTATCGGTGAAGCATGTTATTTTTCAAAACCAATCACATACATATAGAAAATCGATGATGTGTTAAAAACATTTCCAGTTCCCACAGTCCTTGAATGCAACAGCTGGGACTATGTTGTTCAGCAACTGTGTTGAGCTGTCAGTCATGGTTCCACATCCCCGTCATCTGAGGCCCCTCCTCCACGCCAAAACAGGACCAAAAGTTTTTGCTCGGTGCAAAACTTTTTTCTCCTTTTTAATTTTTTTTCAGGTTCAAAATAATTTTTCAGTTTCAGGTTGGTTTTTTTTGTACAAACATTATGGCCCCGATTTAGCTCCATAGAGGATTGATAAAAAAGCATAAAGACTGAACACTTTTATCCTGCATTTCTGCTTTGTTGTAATAACAGTGCCACCGTCTAAAGGGATTACATGGAATCAGGTCTTACCAAACGGGAAAAGTTTATGGAAGGATGATGTTTTCCAGTGGAGTCCGGATTCTTGTACAATCAATAACAAGTTGTTTTGAAGCTTTTCTGGCACCATGTGGTGGTGGCCCGGTACTTTACTAGAATACTTGTTTGGTTGTTTTTTTTTTCTTTCAATGCTTGTCACAACTTGGTCCATAGTTATGAATAAGTTACTGTCCAGGCATAGTAGTTACATAAATGGGCAGTCATACAGATGTTGACTGCCTAACTATTCGGCACTCATAACAAGGACGTTGGCTGGTTTTCATTCACCAATTGGCTTGTTATTCAGCTTTATTAACTTAAAAAATATAAAATAAAAAATTTGATTTTTTTTGTTTTGTTTTTACTTCTTTACAGACAGAAATTCAGCTGTTTGTCAATCGCTTGGATTCAGTGGAATCAGTTCTGCCTTATGAGTATGACGTGTAAGTAACATTTAGTTTTTTTTATGTTTAATTGATATTGACTGGTCTAGTTTTCTGGCTCAGTGTCATCCTTTAAATGTGTGTGACAATCTGAAACTTTGTTAAAGGTTTGACTTTTGCAAAGATGCCAAGGAAATAAGGCCATCTGAGAACCTTGGACAGGTACTGTTTGGTGAACGAATTGAGTCTTCACCATACAAGGTGGGTGTTATCAGTAATGCTAGTCCAATGTGAGTAGCTCTGTCGGTTTACTGTATCATGTTGATACAGCGTGTCTCTTCTTTTTACAGTTCAAGTTTAAGGAACCTGTTAATTGCAAGCATGTGTGCACAAAGACCTACAAGACAGAATCAAAGGATGACACATCTAAACTGGATTTTCTTAAGCTGGGAATGCAGCTGAATTATCAGCACCACTGGTTCGTAACTGTACCTCACTGTACACTTACCTATTTGTAAAATGGATGAAAATAGATTTTGTCCATCATGCTTGAGGTTTTTTGTTTGTTTGTTTTTTAACAGGATTATTGACAACATGCCAGTTACATGGTGTTACGATGTGGAAGATGGTCAGAAGTACTGCAACCCAGGTTTCCCCATTGGTTGCCTTGTCGCAGGAGATGGAAGGGCTAAAGATGCATGTGTTATCAATGTGAGTTGTAGCTTCTGACTTTGAAGAGTTTTAATTTTGATATTTTAAGTTACCCATATGAGTACACAATATACCATTAGACAGTAAGCTAGGATGTCACATTGTTATATTCAAAAAAGGAATGTCAGCAGGCGTGGAACCCTGCAACATCCAGTCTGTCTTGTTTTCTGCCGTTCAGTCACATGATTAATTTGAGTCATTCATTCAGACGGCACTAACAGGATATTTACGTAACATGAGACCCATCAAATACTTGCCATATTTGTGAGATTGGACAGTACAAGGTGAGTTAAGGTGATATTCTGGTTGAGTGAAAGGTGACATGAAAAGACATGTCTGTCTCAACATTTATGAAAAGAATTTTTCACAGGCTTCTTTCTTCTCCTTCCACACAGAAAAACTAATGTCCCTGTTTGTCTAGTCACACCTGTAGAGCAACAGTTTCTCATTATAAAAATTGCACAGGGGTTGGGTACTAGGAAGAAGGAATGGCATCCTATGGCTGGTTGTTGTACGTAAATGCTTGTCAGTACTAACGCTTGCTCAGCAGTTATCCTGGATGATAAATAAATAAGCAAGGTTATATATGATTAGCAATGAGTTTACATTGAATTAATGCATTGTATTTCTTTGATATATTTTCACCTCTGAGACTAAATAATTATCATTATTGGTTATAAAATTACACAATGTGGCATCTGTAGTTATCCTGCCCTCTTGCATTAGGCCAACCAGAGGGGAAAAATGGATACAAAATAGTTAAAGGGAAGTCAATGATATTGAGTAATCATATTTATAATCTATATTTTTCAGTCTGAGTTCAACAAGAAGAACACTTTTTACGTCTTCAATCATGTGGACATTAAGATCAAGTACCACAGTGGAGAAGAGGAAGGATGGACAGGGGCTCGATTGGTTGCTGCAACTTTGGAGCCAAAGAGGTAAGTGTTTTCTTATAGTAGATATGATGACACTTGATCTAGTCTACCTTAACGTTGCAGCTGAATGAAGACAGAACATACCAAAATAATATTATCCATTATTAGTCTGACATGATGGTATTTTGTGTTTTGTGCACAACAGTATCAAACAGCTAGATGAGAGCAAACCAAATTGTGACATTGGAAACCCAATGGAGATCCCTGTCGAGTTTAAAAGTGGAGAGTCAATAGTTTACACCTACTCTGTCACATTTGAGGTAGGCCTCCAAACTGTATGACTAATCATATGTAACTACAGTTTTCTTAGTAACTATGTATGAATATAAGAGAAATTGTGTTTGTGTTTGATTTCTTCTGTCCCCAACAGCAAGACAATACTATCAAGTGGGCCTCTAGGTGGGATTACATCCTGGTCTCCATGCCTCACACCAACATCCAGTGGTTTAGGTCTGAAGACACGTTTTACATTGTTCAAACCCCCAAAAATTCCCTGAAGCACTCCTGGTATTGATTGTTATTTACCAATTTGCAATATATCTTTTTTTTTTCCCCCCCTAGCATCATGAACTCCTTGGTCATTGTGCTGTTCCTGTCTGGCATGGTTGCCATGATTATGCTGAGAACTCTGCACAAGGACATTGCCAGATACAACCAGGTGGATCAGGTAAGAGTAAAGTCTGTCTCTTAACTGGAGCTGATCTGGAGAAGCATATATGTGTGCTGCAGTTGTTAAAAATTAACCAAATAGATCACGTGATATTTTATTAGGCATTTTGAATCTCATCAGTTCTCATAAAAAGTGAACTATTCAAACTGAAACTATCACAATTTCATTGAAAACTTAAGATTTTCAAGGCAACAGCTTCATAGTTGTTTCATTTTTTATTTTATTTTATATATATTTTTTTGCCTGTAGACTATTATGTATATACTGCTCCACTAGATTAATGGTATTATGCTTAATATATGTAGGTGTAGGAGCCTAGTTTACAATGATGTATTTTCTTTTAATCTTAAACGTTTAAGTAACAAACACAGTTATGTGGCTAATAGATCATTTATGAGTGTGAAATACCACCCAGTCCAATAAGATCAATCCAAAATTGTAAATATTTTGTTACGTTTCACAGGCAGACTTGATAAAGATTCCATCCACCAAGGAAATATCCACTCTATCTGTAAGCTTGTTGAGATCTATTTTAAACTAAACTTTTAGGGTGCTGTGGTATGTATAATTGCAGACACATTCAAACAAAACATAAAATGTGGTGTGGGAACTATAAATAAAAACATCAAACTACAAGTTTGAAGAAAGAGGGCCATAATTGAGAATTGACTGAGTTTTTCCACACCTAATTTTAAAGCTTTTGCTTTCTCAATCACCTTATTCCTCTTTGCTTGCAGGTGTGGGCTATTGACCTCAAACCTATCCTTTAAAATTAATACAAATTAAGTGTCAAATGCTTAATTGATTGTATTTCATTCAACTTTCCCAGGAGGATGCACAGGAGGAGTCGGGTTGGAAGCAGGTGCATGGGGATGTTTTCCGTCCTCCCAGGAAAGGGATGCTGCTGTCTGTTTTCCTTGGACAGGGAACGCAGATCTTCATCATGACTTTCATTACTCTCTGTAAGGACTGTTTCACATTAGGCTGTAATACCTAAAACTTGCTGTACTAATTGGACATTTAATTTTTAATTAAGGGTGTGATGCCAGTTGCACATTTGTGTCTAGGCAATATTAGATGGAACAGTCTAACCTTATGGGGCAGCAGATAGAAGTGGCATTGAAAGTCATTTTTCTGATACTTTTGTAATTCAATTACTTGAATTCATACTACATCTATATAACTACACTGATGAATGTTTGTCCACTGTAGTCCTGGCCTGTTTGGGTTTCCTGTCACCAGCCAATAGAGGGGCTCTCATGACATGTGCGGTGGTACTCTGGGTTCTCCTGGGCACACCTGCTGGCTATGTCTCTGCACGTCTTTACAAAAGTAAGAGTCCAGTGATGACTTTATAGTAAATTGCAATCTTTATACAGGATTGTCCATATATACAGGATTGCTGTTTCTGTGATTATTATCATAATATTTTTATTCTTTCTGTTCTTAGCCTTTGGAGGTGAAAAGTGGAAGACAAACGTCTTGCTGACTGCACTCTTGTGCCCAGGGTGTGTTTACTCTCTTCATTTGTTTGTCTGCTACTCATTTGTCTCATATTGCACGTCATTTGCGTCCTTGAGTTCTGGTCTTCCTCTCACAGTTATGTTTGTGCTGTGTCCATTTCTCTTCCCTAGTATTGTGTTTGCAGATTTCTTCTTGATGAACCTGATCCTCTGGGCAGAGGGTTCCTCTGCTGCAATCCCCTTCGGTACTTTGGTTGCTATTTTGGCCCTGTGGTTTGGAATCTCCGTGCCCCTCACCTTTGTTGGTGCCTACTTTGGATTCAAGAAACCTGTGAGTTAAGCTCAATTATTATTTTTGCCTCAATTAAAAATGATTGATGACCAAATATGTGTATTTGAGAGTTTTTAATAATTTACTCTCACCCTGTGCAGGCAATTGAGCAACCAGTGCGAACAAACCAAATCCCCCGTCAAATACCTGAGCAGTCCTTCTTCACTAAACCTATCCCTGGTATAGTGATGGGTGGTATCCTGCCCTTTGGCTGCATCTTCATTCAGCTTTTCTTCATTCTCAATAGCATTTGGTAGGAAAACAGTTCTCTCTGAGGATTTCTTTGATCACAATTTGACATTTATTCATTAATATGGGGTGTTTGTGCTTTAGGTCTCATCAGATGTACTATATGTTTGGATTCCTGTTCCTGGTTTTCATCATTCTGCTCATCACCTGCTCTGAGGCAACAATTCTCCTGTGCTACTTCCACCTTTGTGCTGAGGTACCTAAAGTACATTTTAAAGCCTGAATTTTGTCTAGTTTATGCAACATGTGATTCATATTTCATTTAACATGTCATCATTAATGCATCCTAATATGTCATCTTTTGTCCTGTGTGTCAAGGACTACCACTGGTGGTGGCGATCCTTCCTGACCAGTGGCTTCACGGCAGTCTATCTCTTTATCTACGCTGTACACTACTTCTTCTCAAAGCTGCAAATAATTGGAATGGCCAGTACAATACTCTACTTTGGATACACAATGATTATGGTCCTAATCTTCTTCCTCTTCACAGGTGAGGCCTTCACTTTATGAAAAGCTCTAGGAGCTACTGTGATTTTTATTTTATTTTATTTTATTTTATTTTATTTTATTTTATTTTATTTTATTTTATAGTTGTATAGAGACTGAGAGCTAGCATCATATTCTGAATATTATGGCCACTGAAGGGGAAAGAGCCCTGCAATGTTTAACAGAGAGCTGAAACATTAACAAAATGGTGTTAGTTAGATTCCTTTGTCAGAGGATTATTTTAGGACCCTATGCCTGTTTAGCTAAGGCACATGCACACTGTTAAAATGCTTTACCTTAACTTATAGAAATCCAGCCTATGTCAGGATCCCACAGTTGTTCAGTTTAATTCATTTTTTGTTGACAGACACAGTATACAATAAGCTATCTCTTACAAAGTCAGTAAAAAGTCATGAATAGTTTTTCTTCTGGGGTGGGTGAGCCTTCATTACACTGTGTGTGTGTGAGTGTGAGAGAGAGAAATGTAGCCTGACCCACTCCAAGATTCAAGTGTTTTATTGTCATGTGCACAATAAACAGCCAGTTACACTGAACAATTTAGCAGGAATTTGCAGTTATTTACACTGACTATCCTTACATAATAGAAATGCTTGTCTAATTTTATTTCTGAGCAGTGATAAAACTCAGGTCTTATCATTGGCAGAAAGGGGTGTGTTGTTTGTACAGGTACATGTGAAGTTCATTGTTTGTTCTCGTGAGTCTGAAGAGAGAATATACATCACTTCACCTGTAAAAGGATTTGACATCCTGTTTATAAAATAAGCTGCCCGGCAGTTCTTTCCTGTATTGCACAACATTTGTTTGCTTATCATATAGTGTGTGTCAACTTATTTCCTTTTTCTTTACTGACAGTTCAGGCGTGCTGACAAGTCACGTTCCAGAACTTTCATTTGCAATGGCCTCATCAGAAATATTTTTAGTTTCTTTGAAGTTTAATGAAAATCAGACAATAGGAGGTCTCCCTCTTGAGCAGATCTAATTTTGGAGACTTATTTGGGTCAATTATTCTTTCTATGGCTTTCTGGTTTGACAAGCTGGAGCACAATTTTCTTGGGAATTGCCTTTTATTAGCTTAGCTGTTTTGAAGAAAAAGCTATTGTCTTAACCTTGATGTTGGCTGTTCCACAAAAACTTAAACATTGGCCATAACTTGAAAATAATGTGTGACTTAGGATGCAGCTCCCAAAAATCTCAGATGAGTTTGTATCTCGGTGAGCTTGACCTCAAGCTAAAGGGCAGAGGTCAGGTTTTCTGAAAATCTCATGAATGTGAATGTGATATTCAAATTCACAGCATAGGTGCATGCTGTTTAACTAGACCCATCAAACTTTAATAGCATGAATCCAATCTGGGAGCTTGTTTCAGCTGCTAGGATCTGCTGGGGGAGAGCTAGTGATGGATAAGCTACCTTGGTCTGTACCAACTACAGGGACCTGGCTAGCTACAGGATTTTCCTGGGTGTGGAGCCATGTCTCCACTGAGCCTGCCCTCCAAGGCTACAGGCAGGTAGCAAGTACTGTTATTGCAAAAGGAAGCTGAGGAGTAACTTTGACACAGAGCAGAAAAGTACAGGGGGAACATGCTGTTAGGGACTCTGCTAAGAGCCAGGCTAACACCAATGCTAATCTATTGAATCCCTAAAGACACAATAAGTGAATAGTATGAATATAATTTACATGCTTCACCAGAGATTGTGCTTTGGATAAAGCATGTGAAAATTCTACAGTGAAATAAGTCGACATCTGGAGATTTTAAATTAATCAAGCTACACAAAAACACCATTATGCTCTGTAAAAAGAATAGAAAGTAGTACAGTAGCACGGTGGGAGCGCCACCAATCAGTTTGAAAAGTCTGTCCACACTCACTGATTTATTTATTTTTTTATGCAAGTTTCTGGCTTTTCACTTAAGTTTAGTTTTGTTTAAGGTTTACACAATCTGTGTACCAAATCCATTATCACAATGCTAGGATAAATAGAACATTGTTAAGCTTTTAAATAAAGATAGTCACATCAGGACAGTACCAGCTCTCTTTGGTCTCGTCAAGCTTTTTCAAATAGAAATAGGGGTGTGTGTAGAAAGAGGAACATATTAAGTACTAGATAACAGGAAAATACGTGCCTAGTCTCTATCCCGCCCAAAGATATTTGGCTTGCCACGTGTCAGATGATGACATACTTTCTGGTGTTAGACTGTCAGTAGGTCAGATAAGTTAGACTGCAGCTTTGCTTGTCACTGCAACACTGTTTGACAATGTCTTAAGACAGAGCTGTAAGTCGCAAAGGGACTTAGAGCTCTGTAAGATGTCAAAAGATTATCACCAAAAAGTAATCCAAGGATTGAAGGAAAAAAAGTTTCCCTCCTTGCTTCCAATTTTGATCTAAATAATGCTAATCCCCCTCATATCCCTTTTTTAAAAACTTTTCATTTTGTTGTCTGGCTTTCACCTCATCCCAACTTTGATCACTGCTTAATTCGGGATTGGGCTGCGTGGCCCCATTGAGCAGTCAGATAGGACTTTTATACTCAGTTGATGCAGGATTTTTACCAGTCTGCCTTATCAGCATTGCAGAGCACATGCAAATATGCTCTTTTGCTGACAAAATTAAACACTGATGCTGGTTTTTGCATTTGAAATAGCAGACCCAATCCTGAAGAAAGAAAAAAAAATCTTTTTTTCTAGATTTTAGTGGATGAAATTTGTTGGACAACTGGCTGTATTGTATTCATCAGTGTGTAATCTCCCGTTTTGTACCAGACTGCATGGTGTAAGAAATACTTGCAGAGGGAGATGACCCCATCTAGTTTTGTTGTTGTTGTTTTTGTTTTTAAAGTTTATATTAAATATATATTAAATTCTCTATCGATGACATCAGTGTAACAGTTTACTCATTAGTTTTAACTTGTCTTTTATTCTCAGGTACAATTGGCTTCTTCGCTTGCTTCTGGTTTGTAAATAAGATCTACAGTGTGGTCAAAGTGGACTGACTTAGTGACTGGGAGAAAGGACTAACGCCTAGCTGCGACATCACTGGCCTCCGCAGTGCTGGTTCTGTGATAAAGACCTGAGGTCTGATTTGACCTGAACTGAGAAACCATCATTTATCATAGAAAAAGAAAAAAAATCTGATGAGCAGAGCCCGTCCTCTTTTTGTGCTTTAAACCTCTGTTGCTATTTTCTTTTTTAAAATATATATAATTTTCTGTTTATTATTGACTTGTAATATTTTGAATGGCCCCTTGGTCAGTGTGGGTTCCAATGATCTAGTTGTCATAGCAGTTTGTGTGTGGGAGTGTTTTTACTTTAATTTTCTAAAGGAGGAAAATGTTATGTATTTTGCTGTTCTATTCCCTTATGGCTAAAATGTTTTGTTTTTCATTTCCTGTACTTTAATGATTAAAAAAATGTGTGTACATATACTGTATAGAGAGTGAAGGAGAGAATGCAACTTAAAGATTGTTGACATTATGGAACCTTTTGGGGGATTTTTTTTTCTTTCTTTTCTCTGGTTTGTTTTAAAAGTAAAAATATCAGCCTGTATTGTAGTTTAGAAATGATATAAAACACTCAGTGCTACGATACATGTCCATTTTCTTGAATTTAAGGTTATATAAATCAAAGTGTACGCTTGGTTAAGAAGCACATCTGTATCATAGAGCTATGTGCTACAGTGTGTTGCATATTAGGCACAATCTCTTGACATGCCTGTTTCTCTACAGGAGAAATGATCACCTAGTAATCATAAAGCAGTCCGTAAACTGATTGGGTGTGTTGGGCACCGTTGAGATGTACCGGTTTCAAGAGGGGGTTTGCTGAACTGTAATTACATAAAACACTGCAGCTTTTTGCTTCAGGCGGTGTGGCGCCATCACCCAAGGTGATAACATTTTACAAATAAAAGCAGTGAATTCCAAACAAAGGCCACGCGTCTGTCTTTCAGCAGCTAGAAGGCATAAAATTATACCCACTATAATCCATGTTTCTTACTGTGTATTGTGTACAGTAATTTTGAGTATCAGCTGACAGTTGTTTAATGCAATGTAGTGTGATACTCTTAATCCTATTATAGCTCCTCAGTCAGTGAAATTAGAATTTTATTTTAGATTTTTGGTGATCAAATTACTTTTTAATTGAATTTTTGCAAAACACAGAAACCTTTAATTTAGAAACATTTTTTTGTAAGCTCATAAGTGCTGCACCCTTTCCTTAGGTGAGGATATATAAATAGAATATTTCTAACATATTAGGTTCTAATTGGTGGATTTATTTAGTCATATCTGTAATGAACTACTCAAAAGTCCCCTGGATATCAGCAGGTTGTACAGAGATCCAGGAAGCCCAATACAAAGAGCTCATTACAGAGTTTTTGGAAGTATGCTTTTAAAGATCCCTTTAAAACCTAAAGCCAGGCATTGGGCAATGGGGAACAAAACAAACCCTTAAACCCAAAACACATTTAATTTACTTTTATTAATCAACAGACAATGTTTGATGTTGAATAATGAAACCAAAAATAATACAAAAGCACAATAGAAATCACAAAAATATGCACTTTTGAAAGACTATTAAACATTTTCTCATATTCTGGTATACTTAAATATGCACCGTCCTTTACAGACCCTCTGACAAACTTATGCAAGTTTGATTGTCAACTTTAATACTGTAGTTTGGATTTCACCATCACCATCTAATGGTAATAACAATACACCAGGAGCACACTGACTCATCGTGCCATTTTTTTCTTTTTTTTTCACTTTCTTAAAAGGTTCAAAAACTTGGCACTAGACAAATAAATGCATGTAACGTTATGATGGGCCCATAACAACCTTCTAACTTACTGAAATACCTTTCTCTGAGAGGAGTCAAGGCAAGCATCCGTGGCTTTAGGCACACAATTTCTTTTCCATTAGAAATACTCTATCACGAGGTATCTTTACAAGTCTACATGTGTTCAGTGGAAAATAAGAAATTTGTTACATAAGATCTTTCAACATGCAGTAGTTATATTTTTAATCACACAAAATGTACTCAATAAAAACCCCGAAATTAGAAAGGCATCAAACATCGAGTCCAAATACAAAGTGGTGTACTGAAATAAAAAGAAAATTTCCACATCAGTTATGCTTTAGATAAAGGGAACAAAGGACTAAGACAAACGTGAATGTGTGGCCATCCCATCAGAGGAAGGGAATCACCAATACTTCTATGCTCTAATTGACAGGCACAATGAATCACTTTCCTAATTATTTATTCAAAAGGCGCTTTGAGACTAAGAGGAGTTACTGCGATAGGGACATTAACACATATTCAATCGCCCGAGATTCAAGAACTGAGGTGGATTCTACAATTTCTTTTTTTTTTTTTCTACACGCAATACCCTGAGTTGGAAAATTACAAGCAAAGTTTGCTTGTAGACAAGGACTGCCATCCTGCACCTCCAGCAGGATGGAAGAAACACAAAAAGTTTAAAGGAGACAGTTGTGCGCGTAAAGCAGATTTGTACACCATCAGAGACATCTGATAATTAGAGCAAAGTGGTCAGAACACTAAAGCAACTTCTTATTTTACAAGTGCAGCTTAGATTAATTTGAATTTAGACTGATTGAAATGCCCATAACAGTAGCAAGTTCAGTCTTGCATACTTTAAAAAGAAAAACTAATGATGGTTTGCACAGACCTCAACAGCTGCGCACAGTCTGATTTATGTGGCACATGTGGTAATGCTTAAAACTGCATTTACATATGAAACACAATGAGTCTATCTTTCCAAAGCCAGTTCTTTTATACATTAATACAGCAACTACTGGACTGGGTTTTCCCCCAACAGCAATTAACCAAGATTATAACAAATAGTAAAAGGATCATTTTGTTGGTGATCAAGCAGTACTACTGTTTGTAATGCCAGCAACTTCTGAATAAAAAATCCCACTGCTGAGAAAGTTGGTGTATATATATGAGCACAATGTATGAGGAAGTCCTAAAGTAAGAGCAACTATGGTCTGTCTGATTAATGGCAGTTTATGGGCTTTGTTTGCTGTGGACTGTGAGCTCCCTCTCTGAGCTGATACTGGTAGAGGTGGTCTCTTTCCGACCATCTCTTGACTTTCTCTCAAAAGTGGGAGAGGACGAGGTTGTGCACTCTTCCCATGTCCGCAGAGGGACGACTCGAGCAGCCAAGCTGGGCAGGTGAGGGTGAGTAGTGGAGCGTCCCTCGGTCGTAGTGAAGCAGCTCTCCACAGCAGAGCTCTGGTTGGGACGGCCGTGCTTGCAGAACAACCCGCAGAGCAAGGCCAGGAATTCTTTTCTTACACTACGGTGCATGTAGCCATAAATATAAGGATGTAAGCAGCACTGTAGAAAGAAGAGTACAAGGGCAAGGGAGGATAACCATGAGGGTATAGCCGCTCTGGTGCTCATAGATATAGTATTCAGAATGCTGTAAGGACCCATACTGAAGATATATGAAGCCATGATCACAAAAACTACACGGGCTGCCTTGCAGTGGTAATGGAAACGCCTGTGTCTAACTCGAACAGGGTATCTTCTGGCTGAGTACGGTCCCTCAGGTGAACTGGGCTGCTGGGGCTGGGATTGCCGCTGTGGGCTGCTAGGTGCCTGGAAGTCCTGCGGGCAGGGCTGAGAGTAGGCCTGTGTCTGTATTGGGTGCACAAGAGCGTTCTGCCTCCGGGCTGCTCTGAAAACCATCCAATAACATCCAAGCATGATGAGCACAGGAAGCCAGAAAGAAAAGGTGGACACCACAGCAGAGTAGGAAAGACTAGAAGACCACACCACTGAGCAAATATTGCGATGGCGGTCAAAGTCAATGGTCCCCCAACCATAAAGAGGAGGTGTGCTCTGAAGGAAACTGAGCACCCATGTGCAGATGATCAGGTTGGTGCCCAAGTGAGGAGTCATGCGAGTGGGATAAGATAGAGGGTGGATAATTGCCAGGTAGCGATCCACAGACACAACTATAATGGTGTTAACCCCTGCGAATGCAAAAAGGTGCATGAGCACCACCAGGGCCTGGCACAGCCGAGCATCCAGGGGCCACACGCTTGGCATGGCAGCCGCAATAGCAAAGGGCATGACTAATATGGTCTGAAGCAGGTCTGCCAGGAGGAGGTTGAGGACAAAGCGGTTGGCCACGTGAAGGAGCTGAGGCTTCCTTTGAAACACCAGCAGAACAATCACATTCCCAAACAAAGACACACAGACAATCAGAGATATAAGCACCATCTTCACCACACTGTTAACAATGGAGGACCAGACTGGGTCCTGATTGCCGCTGGTGAAAGCAAGCTGCCCAGGAACACCAGTGACATTTATGCCCATACCAAGCTGCTGAGAACTTGACATTGTTCATCTGACATCCAGCAGAGTGTCAACATAAAGTCAGGTTAGTCCCATCTTGAGCGGGAGAGAAAAGCAGCTGAGGTGTGCTTTGCTTTTCGGGGTGTGAGAACAATAAGCTGCTGCAGCTGGTGCTCTTTATCAGTGAATTTCAGGTGCACACTGTCCTGAAATGCATTTCATCTAACATGACACATCATCCGTAACATTTGAAAATAGTCCAGTAGACTCATCCACGAGTAGCTGGAAATGATCAACACAGATTTGCTGCTCATCGTGATCAGTGATTAATCCCTCAACATTTCACCCATCGAGCAGGCCACATTCCTCTTGCTGCCCACATCTGCAGAATGAAAAAAAAAGAAAGAAAGAAAAAGATAAATGCCACCGTTCAAACCCTTTTGCATCGACGGCGAATGTCCGGGTGGTGGCAAATATCGCGGACTGCTAATCTGGAATTGATGCCTAATAACGTGAAATGATCAGTGAGGCGATATTTTGCTTGAGGACGTTCACTCCCCTGCGATCGCTCTTCATCGCTTTGCTCCCCTTTCAGCCTGAGCTCCAGTCAATGGCAGCGAGCTTTCACGGCTCAGCTAGCATACGCTGCGTGTCTTCACCCAGCGGGGGTCTCTCATCCAGACGAGCATATCTTTCCGTTGCTGCTCTTTTCGGATTTCATGGCAGATCAAACATTTATTATGTTATCAGCTTTGGTTCCTCCTCAACAGTCTTAGGCTACTTACGGTCGAGTCCTGTCTTCGAGGTGTCAGAAAATACAAGGACACCTGCACAGAAATCTCCCCCCTGCTGGAGCCTGTCACCGACCCCCTCCCATCCGTTTTCCCTCTTTTGTTGTGAGTGTGCAAACGCGTTTCACCAGCCAGTGCAACAGTTATTAGACATGGTGGAATCACAAATACTGTGCTCATTTTTAAAATATATTATATATTTTTTATTGTTTTAAATCTGTAAAAGCACCCCCACCCATTTTTAATGTAAAACAAATAATCAAACTAAACAGAAAATAACTTAATTATTTTTATTTTATTGTAAAACCTGCTAAAGCGAAACATTTACAGTGCAAGTTATGTATTATCAAGGTCTCAGTTTCTCAGATCTCCTAGGTAACAAGTGATTCAGTCAGATGGCTGCTTGTGTGGTCTT